>JAMZDL010000018.1:47484-279286 GCA_027579765.1 Candolleomyces efflorescens | reverse complement strand
CCGTGGTTCTCGTTGAGCAAGACGTCGTCAAGCCGGCGAAGCAAACTATGCTGATCAGCTTCCGAGATCCCTCGCCCAACCCGCCACGACCCGCGAAGACGTTGCGAGCGATGAAAGAGGATGTCGGTAAGGTCATTCAAATCGCCGTCGTTCTCCGCACGATTGGCATCGGCTGGACTGGCCGCAGAAAAACGCCATCGGGCCTCGACCAAACTGGGAAACAGGTCGGTGTCATAAAATGACACCAAGCGCGCCAAATCGAGGCGTACTCTCGACTCAGAAGGCCCGCCGGGTGTCGACGTTCCAAAAGGACCGCTGTGCCAAAGTCCGGCTTCAATGCAGCGGTACGCCTTCTGAAGTGTAGGCTGGTCTGAATCGTCGCCGTTGAGGTCTGAATGGACGGTGAGGAAAGGCGGGGAAAGTTCTGAAACAAGATTGAGGAAGGATACGACTTCGACACCAGCGGTAAAGTCGCAGAGCATTATTTCACTGTGAGATCAACAAAGGATCTGTCAGGTCTGCACCAAAATCATCGGAAGATACGTACATCGAAGATTGCAGCCTAGCGAACCCATCCAGATTATACTTCTTGCCCCACTCGCATAGTTTCTGCAGTCTCTGTGATTCGTCCCATACCTTTTGATCATCCACTTCACCATCGACAATGAGGTCCTGCGCGTCCAACGCGCCCCATGTCTTCACTGCGCTTCCCCCGTCGAAATATAACACCTTAAGCTCCCTCCTCGCGATCATGGTCAAATGCCAACAGCCAGTACCGGGCTCGAGGGTACGGCAGAACATGTAGGAGAACTCGGGGTCCAAAGCTGTCCATTCGGGCGTGGTCGGTATGAGTCGGTAGGAGGTTCCGTGATGAAGCAGGGTTCCAACTGGGATAGTTCCAGGAGCGATAGTATGGCCTGCGAGAGATTGTCGAAGCATGCTGGTCAAGCAACGGCTCATCCGGTTAGAGAAAGTGCTACTCACCGTTACGGTACCTCGTATTCGGCCATTGTTGGAGCAAAGAGCTCGCAGAATCGAACACGAGATTGTGCGTCGCGTTCAGCGAGGGTGCCGGAGCGTCAAAGTCCCAGCATTCGACGCCTGGGTGCGATCCAGGTAGTTTCAAGGGTTCTTGAACTGGGTCCTGGCTGGAAGCATGCGCTTCGAGAGCTAATCTACAAGTGAACGGGAAGAAGGCAGCTAGCCACAGGGCAAGACGTGGCCGAGTCATAGGAAAAAAGTAGAAAAGAGATACTGCGGACGCGATATGATGAACGACATCATTTGACGGCTTCTATTGGTCCCGAGGCTCATTAGACCGCGAAGATTGCTCTACCTCCATGACTGCTGCATGGGGTACGTTGATCGATGAAATGAGCCCTCCTTCGCCGTTCAGTGTCCAGTTAGTTCTCGAGGAGGGAGAGATCAAGGATGCATTCGGGTTTGAAAAGCAAATTGACCGATAAGCTGACTGTATTTTGGCTTGTTTATCATCCTTGACTTTGCCAAGCTTCGCCAGCAGCCTGTCCCATGTCGTGTCGAGCTTGCACCAGATACTACTTGGGCCACGACATGGCCTTCAATTTGCCTTCAATCGCTTTCTGTGCAAATAATGCCTGCCCAGACTGTAGAACGATGGATACGTGTACGTGAACATTGGACTGGTTCTGAGAAGAGGTGTGTGGCTGTGCCTTTCCCTATATGTGAAGACGGCAGCTTTCAGCAAGCTCGCTCGAGTTGGATTCTCATTCTGCGATTGTTTACTCGAAACCACAATGACCGGCTCCGATATGAAGATACCTCTCGACGTTTTCTACCTGATTCTCAATGAGGTGTGCTCACCCGTGGCAAATACCTCATGATTTTGCTGACGAGATGGAGTCGCTAGATCAAAGCCGCCGATCGCAGTAGTCTTTCGACTCTGCGACTCGTGTCCAAGTTAATGAACAGTCTAACAGAGCCCCTCGTGTTCGAGGACCTGAAAATGCGCATAACTCGGGAGACTGCCACGAAAATTCGAGACCAACTACCCGCCATTGCGTCTGGTCGAAGCCCCTATACTCGGTGGACGAAACGTGTTAGCCTTGACAGAATGGTTCCAGTGGAAATATTTGAATTCTACGGCTATACTGTCGGTGATTTCACAAACGAGACCGAACGGAAGGCTGCTTTTGAATGCCAGTCTTTATATCTTGCCCCAGCCATCCAAGCCCTGAAGAATGTGGAATCCGCGTCGTAAGTTCTGCAGTCGAGCACGCTGGCGGGAGGTTATGCTCACTTAGCAGCATCCTAGGTATCATGGGACCGAAAAAGGCCCATACCTTGACGTTTTACTGTCCTTGGCCAAGCTACCGAAATTGCGCGAACTTTCTCTCTCATTGAATCTTTACGACGATGACACGCCATACCCCCTCGACGAATTCTCGCAACTCCGGACCCTGAAGTTTCACGCAATCCCCATCTCCCCGACAATCCTTTCCGCAGCAAGTCGTATGATCGCAAGATGCCCAGACCTTGCCGAGCTCCATGTTTTCCCTACTATCAACTCCTACAAAGCCTTTAGGAATGGGGGGAATCCCGTACGAGCTGCCGTGAACGTCGAGACAATTTTCGAGGACAGCGTGCGATCTTCTACCTTCGTTCCCAGTTTGAAGAAGCTGTCTGCCAAGGGAAATGGGTTCAAGTTCAGCTCCACTGCGTTGCCCTATTTGCGTGCCTTGGTGCATTTAGAGCTTGAGGAGAACGTGGATGCTTCCTTCTGGCAGGCCCTGGCGTCTTCTCAAGTTCATTTGAGCCACCTTACCGTGGACCCTGCGAGCCCAGGGCTCTTTGACTACCTCATCTCGTACTCCAGTCTTAAAGATCTCCACTTCCAAGGGCTTCCTCGTGTTCAGGCTATTGAAGTACCTGCCCAGTTCTTCCACCAGGTACTACCCCGCCACACACTGTCCCTGCAAAATCTATCGTTCGATCAGTTGGCGTCCGACTTTTGGGCCATCACCAGAGAGCATCTAACACCCATCTTGGAATGCCAGTCACTCCGAACACTCTCCATCTTGTATCACTACCCCGATAAACACCCATTCTCGACGGTCGAAACAGAGTGGACTCAAGATAACCTGTCGACTGACTCTGTCCTAGAGCTAGTAAGAATTTACTCTCTCTCCGAGTTTCGAGCTGTACCTGACCTTTCTGTTTGCCTTAGCTCTATTTGCTGAACAGTGTTGCAGACGGCCTTCCGGATCTTCGGAAGCTCATCTTGAAGCCGACGACCACGGCGCCGGAATTTGGTTTCCTGAGAAATGGTCTTTTCGACTCAGTCCAGCTGATGAACGAGGAGATTTGGAAGGAAATTTGCGGGCTCGACCTCACTGTCTCGCGAAATTTTCCTCTAGAGTTGCGTCTTACCAATTCGGAAGATATGCTGTCCATCGGGGATGTGCCAGACGTCTCCTCTATCCCACTTTGCCTTTCGCCTGGAGACCACTGTTTCAAACCCTTGGTAACGTAAGACCACTTTCCCAACTGGCTGCCAATCTGTTGACCTGTTCTTTTTACAATCTTCAGATAATCCTTACGCTTCCTGGGTGCTGGTGTGAATTTCTTTACGGAATAATCATTGATGCTAAGCCTCACAAACCAAAAATCCCGATAGTATGACCATAGCTATACTGGTAAGGATCTCGACGGCAGAGAACCTGGATGACAGTTGTTCAGGTTACCGTGACAATCGCATTACAGATAAGGCTGAGTTTCTCTGTCCCCGGGTCTGACCACTTTCCCCCATGTCGAGCCCTTCTGAGAGCTTTGAGGGTCTACCGCTTGACGTACTTTCCCTCATTCTGAAGCATGTAAGTCATGCCATTTCCGTTATACCTCATCTCGAAAGCGTGCTGATCACTGATGACACAGGTCCGGAACCACGATTTCAAGAGCCTGCCCGGCTTGCGCTTGGCCTCGAAGGCTATGAACGCCCTAGTTGAACCAATGGCTTTTGGAACCGTTACTATCAAGTTTACTCCTGACAGGGCTGACAGTATTCAAGACCAGCTATCGGCGCTCGTCTCGGGTGAAGGGCCGAACGGACGATGGACGAAACGACTCTATATTGAACACCTACTTCCCCATACCGATGACCAACGCGGGTATTACCAATTCCTGCGTCCATATCAAGATCAATTTCTTGTGAAAGCTATTAGATCCTTGCAGGGCGTCAATTGGGCAAGGTAAGACCCTATTCAACTGGTTACCTCTTTTAAAAAGGTGACTGACCAGGCGCACGCAGCTTCGACGCTGACGAGGGCGCAAAAGGGGGACCGTATTTGGACGTAATCTCTTCTCTGACCCAACTCCCTGGACTAGAATCTCTATCTTTGACGTTCTCTTCAGAGTTCGACGGGGTGGAGCACCTTGGGCTCGACTCATTCTCCGGATTGCGGTGCATCCGATTGATTCGACAGCCTTTCACAAAACCTATCTCGGATGAAATCAGGCTCATGATCGTACAATCCCCGTATCTTGAAAAACTCACGATCGAGTCTTACACATGGCTGAGCGTAGCCGGTGGGAAAGCAAGCGAAGAAAGCCCAGCCGACATAGAGTGTCTGTTTGACAGTGCGATCCAAGACCCAAACTTTTCCTCTCGCCTTTCGAAGTTTAAAATCGGTAACGACTCTACGTTGTCGTCAAGATCTGTCCCATACTTCCGCTCGCTCACCCATTTGGACATCGGCGCACACACCGGCAAGATTCAAGATGGTTTCTGGAAGTCCCTCTCCGAAACAGGGGTTGGCCTCCATCGTTTCAAGCTCGCCTTTTTCACACCAGCAATTATTCAATACCTCACCTCCTACACCGGTCTCAGCGAACTTGAAGTCACTTGCCGCTACCATGACAAAGAAAAGCTTTCTGACCGAGTCTTTGACTTGGTGCTTCCTCAGCACGAATCAACTCTCCGATTTCTCTCATTTGTGGAGTTCAACTCAAACTTTTGGAGAATTACAGAAGATTCTTTGAAGGGCGTTTTACGGTGCAAAGCGCTGCGTACCTTTGCTCTCATGTGCCAGCCTTCAAATGATATGGTGAGAGCCACCTTCCCCAGATATGCTTATTCTGACGCACGTCTTTCGATCTTCAGTTCACCCTCTTGACTGCAATCAACGATGGGCTCCCTCGTTTACAACACCTGCATTTGAGACCGGCAAAGTTTGTGCAGACCAGTGGCTCGGGCTACAGAAGTGATGTCGAACAACTTGAGAAGAACTTAAAGGACCTACACAACCTCAAATTCTCGACAAGGCCTTATTTCATAATTCATCTCCCCAACTTTGGTGACCCTAACGTAGGCTCTCTATCATTTGATCCAGCAACGGGGCGGTTTGTGGCGACGCGTAAAATATGAAGGACTAGCGGACGTTGATCGCTGAGATTCGACACAAGCATTCGTGATAGTGTGACAGCCAGAAAAATCCAAACTTTTGATCATGATTCATGCCGGAATCGTGTTGCATATAAGACGCGTTTTTGTCCCTTCCCCCATGTACGACCCTTCTAAAGGCTTCGAAGGGCTGCCGTTCGATGTGCTTTCCGTGATTCTTGACCATGTAAGCCCTACAGTGTTCCACTGTCCGCCTGGCTGATAAATGAGTGCACAAGGTCAGGAAACACGGTTTCAAGAGCCTGCCCATCTTGCGCTTAGCCTCGAAGGCGATGAATGCCCTGGTTGAACCTATGGCATTTGGGAGCGTTACTATCACATTTACTCCAGGCAGGGCACACTATCTTCAAGATCAACTATCATCGCTCGCCTCGGGTAAAGGCCCGAACAGTAGATGGACGAAGCGACTCTACATCGAACGCCTGCTTCCCCATACCAACGACAGAAACGACACTTATCGTTTCTTGTATGCAGACCAAAATCAGTTCCTCGTTCAAGCTATCCAATCGTTGCACGGTGTAACTTGGGTGAGGTAGGTCTGTTGATCGTTCTAGTAGCCTTTTGAAGGGATGACCCACACCATCGCGGATGCAGGTTTGACGCTGACAAGGACGGAAAGCAAGGCCCGTATTTGGAAGTAATATCGTCTCTTGCTCAACTTCCCAAGCTAGAATCTCTCTGTTTGTCGTTCTCTTCAGAGTACGATGAAGTCGAGTCCCTCGGGCTCAGCTCATTTTCCAAATTGCGCTGCATCCGACTCATTCGCCAGCCGTTTACCCAGCCTATTATGAATGAAGTCAGGCGCATGATCGCGCAATCCCCCTACCTCGAAGAACTCACCATCGAGTCCTATACATGGTTGAGCGCAGTTGGTGGTCAAACAGACGAAGAAAATCCACTCGAAATAGACTGCCTGTTTGACCAAGATATCCAGATCCGAACCTTTTCCCCTCGACTTATGAAGTTCACAATCGGTAATGACTCTACGTTATCGTCGAGGTCTGTGCCTTACTTCCGTTTGCTCACTCAATTGGACATTGGGTGGCATAATGGCAAGATTCAAGATAGTTTCTGGGAATATCTTTCCAGCACTGGGGTTGTGCTCCATCATCTAAAGCTCGCCGTTTTCACGACAGCAATTACCCAGTATCTCACCTCCTACACCGGCCTAAATGCGCTCGAAATCAATTGCCGCTGTTGCGACGAAGAAACCCTCTCTCCCCAGGTCTTCAGCTTGGTATTTCCCCAACACGAAACAACGCTTCAACTCCTCTCTTTCGTGGAATTCAAATCAAGCTTTTGGGCGATCACGGAAGATAATTTGAAGTGTATTATCAGGTGCAAAGCTCTACGTACCGTTACCCTTATGTGCTATCCTTCAGGTGACATGGTGAGAGCGCTCATCCTCAAACACTCAATTTTCTGACTGAAGCCTATCGAATCTTAGTCTACGCTTTTGGCTCAAATCGAACAGGGCCTCCCCGATCTGCGGCATCTCCACTTGAGACCAGTCGAGTCCAACGACATGCAGAGCGGCACCTTCAGCTACAGAGGTGCTGTAGATGCACTTCGAAAGAGCGTGGAAGACGTGCAGAACATGAAATTCCCGGCAAAGCTCTCTTTCCTCATCCATCTCCTCAGCTTTGGCGACCCTGGACTAAGCCCTCTCAGTCGGCTACTCTGAGTGGATCATAGCACCCAATGTCGTACACGAGTGTAGTGGTCGACTCGGCAAACAATTAGTATGAGAAAGTTATTTTGATGGCTGAGTTCAGAGAGCTTGAAGCGCTGACTCTCACGAACTCGTTCCAATCGCATACAAGCTCAACCTCTGAACAGTCTCGAGCAATGGATCAAAAAATGCGAAAGACCTCCATTTTGAACTTCATGGAGAGCTTTTTTCGAGCCACATCTGAGCACCAGGAGCCATCGCGCCCGGCGCAAAACTCCAGGCTTCTCCAATTACCTCCTGAATTGCTCGATGACATTTGCGACGAATTTAGAGTGAGTCCATATCTGTATAGCGGTGCTGAGGCCCTTCAACTAACTCGTGAACACTACAAGGGGGACCTTCACCAGTTACGCAACATACGAATGGTTTGCCACGCTTTGAAACAGCGAGTTCAACATCGAGCTTTGGAGGAAATCACGCTCCCCGGAAGCCCGCGGAAAGTCAGAGATATGGCTCGTGGGCAAAATGATTTCTGCGAGGCAGCCGAAACTCTGCACCTCCACAAAATGTTCTCCTCAGCAATGGGCTTCCTTGATCCGTCCATCGCAGCAGGTCACAAAGCCCAGTCGAAATATCTGTGCAAAGCGATACTCACCCTGAAAAGAATCAAGACTGTCCAGTTCGTTACATCCCTTTGTTCCGACCGATTTCTATCTCATGCGAGAGCAGCTGGCGAGTTCGTTCACCTCTCATACTAAACAAAGATATCATGCTGTCCCTTCAGCAGCTTCCTCTATTGGAGCATATATATCTTGACTTCGGGTTCGCTCGAATTCCGTACGGGCGATTACTCATGGGAACAGGATTCCCCAGCCTAAAATCCGTCTCAATGACCAACATTTATGACAGACGTCTCAAGGAAAGCGAAGTGGACGTAATAACTGAAGACATTCGTTGCATTCTCGCCTCATGCGCTTACCTGGAAAACGTACATGTCGCCGGTCCTGACGCAAGTCTACGTGATATCGATTTTTCGAATCTAGTGAAGGGCATACCGAGTCAACCAAACTTCTCACCTGCCGTGAAAAGCCTTCGACTTCGAGGTGTCTCTCTATCCCTTACCCCTACCACAATCCAGTACCTGACGAGGTTGAAATCACTCGACATTCATAACATTCGGCCCTCCGACGAGCAAGTTTGGGACGCCCTGTCCTCACACGGACTCAAACTAGAAACCCTCAAAGTCGCCATGATCACAAGCTCACTCGTGAACTATTTGCTGCACTACCAAGGTCTGCGGGAGTTCCACCTTCTCCAAGGTGGCATAAGCCCAATCTTGTCTCCGCAGCCCGAAGGCGAAGCCAAACGACAGCTACTTTATACAGCACTCCCGCATCACCAAGCTACATTGTCCATTTTTCACGCCCAACTCCTAGATCCTACCAAATCTTTGACGCCAGACGGAATTTTTCAATTACACCCAGAAGAAATTCAAGATTTGAAAGCTATTCCAGGTTTGAAAGTCAAGATTACCTACGGATACTCTGCACACCAAGAGCGATTTGTGTCTTGCTGTTTCTGAGGACAAAGCCCATAGAATCGGAGCGCCATCTCTCATCCTCTCAGCCTGCGAAACGCAATCGCGCACGACAGATATGATGCAGATCGGTGAAGAATTTCAGAAGATAGATGTCCATATTCGTGGTATTGATTGGACAACAGAAGTCAGTACATTATGCCAGCACCTACGTATCTAGATCGTGTATGGTACGGTGGTGAAAAACACTAAACGAGCTTCAGAAAACACCTGTGTATCGAAGAGAGAGTCACGAAAGGAGTTCAACACAAGCCCCAAAAAGTCCTTCCTACACATGATAAGGAATAAAAACAAAAACCCAAAAAGCGCAACCTTGAGGACCCATATCGGCGTCCAGAGATACCTGTAGGCGGTGCCTTGTGCAGGTATGTATGTAGTATATGCACAACCTTTTCGTCGAGGTGCCGAGCCCCAGTGACGCTCGAATATCGATATTCTAAAGCTCGACACCAACGACTTCATCCATGAGTACGAGGTCCAGCTTGGTGTGGCGATGACAACATCGCAACGGACCCCAACCCAAAGAAACCCAAAAAAAGCCCGATGACGACCAATCCCAACATCCCAAAGAGAGGAAAAAACCCGATTCAAGGAGATCCCAAAACGAAGAAAAACAAGTGGAGGAGACGATGATGACAGTGACGGATGATGATGGATCGTGGTTTTTGTGAATCGTGATTTGTGGGAGGGAGGGGGTATAACAAAAGAGATGACCGGGAGCCCGGTGAGCGTTATGATAATAGACTGGTATTTGGGACAGATTTTCTCTGTGTTCCCCGTAGATTGCTATCACTGTAGGCATGATGCAGAGGATCGTGCACGAATTTATTCGGGGGGTCGGCGGTCATTCTTCTAGCTTGTAGTCTTTCTTTCCGTTTCTTGAGAAGGCTCGGTGGAACCGGTGGTGATGTAGTCCGCAGTTTTGGGTGAGCAAGTGATACGTCTGCGCAATTGCGAGAAATCTCGGCAGGTAGAGGCAGCACCAGTGAAAGTGTGATAGGATCGACGAGAGTGGCTGAGGGTGGAATATAGGGAGCTGCAAAGGGGGATGGGGGAGCGATGGAAAGGGATGACGAGGCTGGTGATGTAAAATGCGACATAGTATTCGAGGATGCAGGGGGTGTCGGAGGGAAAGGATACTCGAAACGAGTCAGATTGGTCGCGAATGGCGTCCCAACGATATTAGTCGAGGGCGAGTGAAGCTTTACGTTCGACATGTCAGGCAAAGGAGGAATGGGAATGGAGAGGGCAGGCGTTGGAGGGGACGATGGGCCGCTAGAAGAGCAGGAAGAATATGAGCTGTGTTCGACTTTCTGATTCGTCGAAAAGTCGGATATGAATGGTGGGTTCGATGCTTCGTCACACGTATCAGCTTCGAGTTGATGAGTTGGCAGTGTGCGTTCAGAAACCTTGTCGGGTTCGGGAGAACTGCCACGCTGGAGAGCAGCGCAGTCTATCTGAGGGAGTGAAAGACGCAGGTGGGTTGACCGAAGACGACACGTTAAGAATATGTATCCAACGAAAGGACCCTCAAAAGTATATATTCACGTACCAACTCTACAGAATCAAGGTGATCCTGTATTTCCTCCTGCGAAAACCTTTGATCCATGACGTCGGCGTCGTCATTGCTCGAATTTGGGGTGCTGGGCTGTTCACAGCACCCCTGCGATGCGTCGATCGACAAGGATCCGGGCATCAGCAAGGGATGACCACGACTGGATACGGTACCCATGTCTGGTGGGACGGGACTCGGGAGGGGGAAGGGAGACAGCCGCAGAAACATGCTCCGGAAACACGCCCTTGAAATACGCTGGCTGTTTCCGAGAACACGTGAAGCTTCTGGAAATGCCAGGGAACTTAGCAAATTTTTCCATCGCGCTGGCTTCTTTCCCTAGTGAGGTGAGCGATGCCGTACAAAACAAGCAATGTGGAGCTGAACGGGTGTTCAAGTCCAATAGGGAAACGCCAGCAGCCAAAGGCTATGCAAAGCCAGCAGGAAAGGGTTCATTCATCCACGGACCAAAGGTTGCTGATTGATGTATGAATCTTTTCACAAGTGAACTTGGGCGCCGACAGAGAACAATATCTCATTTAGCGATGTGCAACATTACAGCAGGAAACCTACGAATCGACGCTACCCTCTGCCCTTCGGCGTTACCCTGCCCCTTGCCCTGTCAAGCCAAAGCCAAACCAGCCGACTGGTTCCCATGACCAATCGACATATGATGTGCACCAAGCTGGGCGAGACTGATTCGAAACCCCGGGGGATCGCTTCAGATACTTGGAATCAGGAAGGTAAGCTGGTGAAAGACCGTCTGGATGGTGATGGTGGAGGTAGACAAGCTCGAAACATTCGAGCAATCGCGGGATAGTTTATGGGGAGTAGAGCAGGGCCTAGACCGGTCTATGAATGAGATGCCGGGCTGCCGTTTCCCAGGCGGATGATGAGAGCGAACTTCAACTTTTGGATTCGATTTCGCTGAGCCTGACTGTCCGTGCTACATACTACATGCAAAACGTGCATATATGACTTCAAATCCGCTACTACCATACCCCAATATTCCCTTACTCAAAATAATTGCAACTAGAATGTCAGAACCAGAAACCTGACATCCTCGATCTAAAGCAACGACTACTCGGGTCGAAATCGAGGGGAGGGGGACTAACAAAAGTACGATCCGGCGACGAGTACAACTGAAAGGTAGGGGTGCGACAGCAAGTGATTGGTGAAGCACCAATCTCCTGCTCAAAGAGATGCTGCATCCTCATGTTGCCCATCTCATACCCGGGCCTGGCAAATGCATCGGGTTCAAAGCGCGCCGGGCAGACTCGGAGCTCCTCGAGGTGAAGCAAACTCTCGGTTATACGGGTCAGGAGGACGGACTATTGGCAAATTTAACACTATGCTATGCTAGACACTAAGATAGAATTTACTCACCAAATGCGGAGAAAGCTTCTCTCGGAGGAGAGGCAGCTTGAGATCTGGATCATGGTATACAAGAGACAAGCTCTTAAGTCCCGGGCATTCAAGCACATACTTCAGGTACTCCCCGGTTATCGACCACTTTCGAAAATCCAGGTTGACCAATATAAGCTTTCGCAACGAATGTTGATGTTGCGGCAGCACAGTGAAGAGATGTTCGGGGCAATCTCGAGCGTCCACCCTACGATTACCCCGAATGTGGAGTTCGGTAAGGCCTTCATAGGAAGCGAGGTATTTGACCGCAGCGATATCCAAAGGATACACAGCGAAATTCTGGATCCGGACCCCTTGCTCGGTGAGAGCTTTCCAGAACGATGCATCGATCCTGCCAGTGTACTTGTCGATGTCGAGATGGAGAAGAGATCCCAAGTATGGGACGGACGTAGCTGATAAGGTGAACGCATTGCGTGCCACTCTCAGACATGTTAAGGAAGGGACGAATGAGGGTGACCGCATCGAGGCTTTGAAAATAGTGTCGAGATTTGGGATGTAGTCCTCGTCCGCGTCGTCACCAAGGCTTATGCTGATCACATCGAGGGCGGGACATTGAGCAATCATCTCGCCTATTGACTTGAGTACCTTTCGATCAGGTTCCAGGGAAGCGAGCCTAAGAATGCGTAGATTGGAGAAAGCCTCCAACGACACGGTCTCCTCTTTTTTTAGGGAGAACTCGAGAGACAGGGATTGCAATTTCGGAAGCTCGGCCAAAGCCCGAGTGACTTCCACACCGAGTCCCTCTTGTACCATGAGGCTAGATAAAGGGATGAATTACGCCCATATATACTGGGGAAGCTAGAGAAATACGAACGAGACGGTTTCAACATTCTTCAAAGCGCGGATAGCAGGAAGGAGATATGTGTCCCGGCATTCAAGTACTCTCGCCTTCGCCTCCTGCATCTGTTCGCCCGGGGCCGGGTTCATCCCGGACACCATGCCGAACATACCGACGAAATCGACAGGGTCGAGGGTAAGCACGACCAGCCTTTTTGTCCACCGAGTAGCTGGACTGTTTCCAGAGGCCAGCGTCGATAGCTGGTGCTCGATGTAGGATACTGACGATAAACCAAAATCGAGGAGGATGGAAGCAAATGCACGGGCTTCTGCGAGCTCGTTCATAGCTTTCGAGACTAGACGTAGGGTCTTTATGCTCCCGAAGTCTGTTTGTTTCACCTACATCCACCCATATTGAGTCTGTTATGATTTCTGTGAGTTGAATCGAGGGGTGTGGCACGCACCTCATCAAGAATGAGCTCAAAGACATCGGTCGACAGGACGTCCAGGGGGCTAGCGCCCGTGGTAATTGGACCTGACATCGTATCTGGAAGAGAGGGAGCGATGAGAGCGAGTTCTTCGCTGACACTTTATATAGGATAAAGCTTCGAACTAATAGAAGGTAAGCAGCCTCGGTGTTTTGACATCTTGAACTCTATCAGACAGCGACGACGGGACGGGGAGGCCCGCCAAGCTCGGATTGAAGTGCAGGTAGAGAACGGAGAAAGAGAATGCCGTATAGGAGCCTCCAGTTTAATGGCTCGCTGACTTGCGCATGGACCTTTGAAGCGAGTGCAGTCGGAAAGAAGTGAACGACGAGGACACCCTGAACTAAATTGCGCAGGGTAATCCACAGCCACCCAGCGATCCACCTCGGCGTCTCTTGAATAACGTTTCCCCGATTCTCGTCATGTGGGGCGCTTTAAATCATTTTCTGGGATCTACTTATGGGGGTCGGCAACCCAACCAACATGAGTGTGTAGGTGAAAACGGAACTGCCGTTTTTGGACATCCCCCCTTCCCAGGCTGATGAGTGCTATCAAGTGGAAGGAGATCCCATTCTCTAGCAATAAAATGGCGGAACAGAGGTGACATAAATGACTTATATGTGCTGTGGTACAGTAAAAGGTGTTAATGACAACCCTCTAACGTATATCGGACGGAAATTGAGGACCCTGGCTATTGCAACCTCCCCGATTAAGTTAATCAGCACAATATGATCGCATCCTCTGGTGCACTTTGCACCCCACCTCTGGCACAACCGTTTTCCTTCGAATTTTTTGCGATCTACACAGAAGAAAGCATTATATTTCCGATCGTCGGACTATTTAGGCCTGAATTTCATCTCTACATAGAGTTAGTCTACGTTAACCAGCCATTGCGGAAGATTGGGGCGAGACTAGAGAAAAAAAATCCGACGGATTTTTTATTTCCAGGGATGCGAACATATTCCTCACTGGAACCTTAGTCCCAATGTGTGTGTAGGAGGAAAGGCAGGTCGAGGACATTTTTTGGCCCATCCGTCGGAGTTTGAAATGGCAGGGCGTTGCGGACCCCCACTACTTATATTTTGGCGCGCTTAATAGAAGGGACATGATTTTCTGATGGCGCTGGAGACCGTGCACCAAAATCATTCCCAGACTATGGCGGTCAAATGTGACATTTATTATTGTACACGACAAATATTGATTTTTACATCACAAACTTCCCCAACACCCCCTTTTTGAAATCTAAGTCAGATTTGTGCAACGAGGTACCGTTCTCTGGAAATTAGCACAAACTTTTATGACTCGTGTACCACAAACTTTACATTACCACCACAAACTTTCGGGTTCAACACAAACTTTTGTTACGACACATTACAAGCTCACTCATATGTGAAATACTCAGATGTGTGCCCAGGACTCAGGTGCTGTTTTCAGTCATCAATAATGTTCACGCTCTTGCTTTTCCCTTGACGACAACGACAGATGGCAATGCAAGGCGCGTGAGCTGGAGACCATGCTCCGGAGTGTAGCTGTCGCGATGACAGGCGCGATCCCCCACGAGTCAAGGCCCCACGCACTGCCGCGTCAAAGGAACGGCCTGATACTTTCGCGACGGTCCGATGGAGACACCTGACTCTGTTCATTGCCAGGTTCCAGAGATGGCTGAGGGTAGACCGGTAACCGGTCTAGTTTGAGGGCTGCAACGATTTGTTACGCTGCTGGAAAAGTTTGTGGTGAGCATGAAAAAGTTTGTGCTAGCGCGGAAAAGTTTGTGGTGTAATGCAAAAATTGTGGTGTACCCGTCGATAAAGTTTGTGCTAATTTTCAGCAAACGTTATCTCTTCACACAAATTTGACTTAGATTCCGAAAAGGGGGTGTTGAGGTAGTTTGTGGTGTAAAAATCAATATTTGTGGTGTACAATAATAAATGTCACATTTGACCGCCATACCAGACGACCCGATGATACACGCTCAACATACTGATGGCATTCAGTAACTCTACCCTCTGCTCTTCGGCGTTTCCCTGCCCCTTGCGCTGTCAAGCACATTCCCATTCCCATGAACCAATCGACATATGATGTGCACCAAGCTGGGCGAGACTGAATCGAAACCCCGGGGGATCGCTTCAGATACTTGGAATCAGGAAGGTAGGCTGGGGAAAGACCGTCTGGATGGTAGGCAAGCTCGAAACATTAAAGCATGCCGGTCTGCCGTTTCCCAGGCAAATGATGTGAGTGAACTTCAACTTTTGGATTCGATTTCGTTCAGCCTGACTGTGCATGCTACATACTACATGCAAAACATGACACGAAGTCCGCTACTACCGCACGCCAAGATTTCTTTCCTGAAAATATTTCTTTCCTGAAAATGATTGCAACTAGAATGTTAGAACCAGAAACCTGCCATCCTCGATCTAAAGCAACGACTACTCGGGTCAAAATCAAGAGGAGGGGGACTAAGGAAAGCACGATCCGGCGACGAGTACAACTGAAAGGCAGGGGTACGAGAGCAGGTGATCGGTGAAATACCAATCTCCTGGTCAAAGAGTTGCTGCATCCTCATGTCACCCATCTCATAACCAAACGCATTGGGCTCAAAGCGCACTGGGCAGACTCGGAGCTCCTTGAGGTTAAGCAGACTCTCGGTTATACGGGTGAGGAGGACGGACTATTGGCAAATCAAGCACTATGCTAGACACCAAGGTATAATTGACTCACCATATTCGGAGAAAGCTTCTCTTGGACGAGAGGCAGCATGACATCTGGATCATCGTATACCAGACACAAGCTCTCAAGTCGCTGACATTCGAGCACATATTTCAGATATTGCTCGGTTATCGACCACTTGTGAGAATCCAGGTTGACCAACGTGAGCTTCCGCAACGAACGCTGATGTTGCGGTAGCACAGCGAAGAGATGTTCGGGGCAATCTTGAGCTTCCATCCTACGATTACCCCGAATGTGGAGTTCAGTGAGGCCTTCATAGGAAGCGAGATACTGGACCGCAGCGACATCCAAAGGATACACAGCGAAGCTCTGAATCCGGACCCCTTTCTCGGTGAGAGCTTTCCAAAACGATGTATGGATCCGGCCAGTGGAGTTTTCGATGTCAAGATGCTGAAGAGATCCCAAGTATGGGACGGACGTAGCCGATAAGGTGAACGCATTGCGTGCCACTCTCAGCCATGTCAAGGAAGGGACGAATGAGGGTGACCGCATCGAGGCTTTGAAGATAGTGTCGAGATTTGGGATGTAGTCCTCGTCCGCGTCGTCACCAAGGCTTATGCCGATCATATCGAGGGCAGGACATCGAGCGATCATCCGGCGTATTGACTTGGGTATCTTTCGACCAGGATTTAGGGAATGGAGCATGAGAATGCGTAGATTGGAGAAAGCCTCCAACGACACGGTGTCCTCTTTTTTTAGGGAGAATTCGAGAGACAGGGATTGCAATCTCGGAAGCTCGGCCAAAGCTCGAGTGACTTCCACATCCAGTCCTTCTCGTCCCATGAGGCTAGATATAGGGATGAATTAATCACTTTTGAGCTACGTCCATACTGGGGAAGCTAGAGAAATACGAACGAGACGGTTTCAACATTCTTCAGAGCGCGGATTGCAGGGAGGAGATACCTGTCCCGGCATTCGAGCACTGTCGTCTTCACTCCCTGCAGCTGTTCGCCCGCGTTCGGGTTCATCCTGGATGCCATACCGAACATACCAAACCCAAAATCAACAGGTTTAAGGTTAAGCACGACCAGTCTTTTTGCCCAACGGGTAGCTGGACTGGTTCCAGAAGCCAGCGTCGATAGCTTGTGCTCGATGTACGACGCTGATGACAAACCCAAGTCGAGGAGGATTGAAGCAAATGCACGGGCTTCTGCAAGCTCGTTCATAGCTCTCGAGACTAGGCGTAGGGTCTTTATGCTCCGAAAGTCTGTTTTTTTCACCTACATCCCCCCATATCGAGTCTGTCATGACTGCTGTGGGTTGAACGGAAGGGTGTGGCACACACCTCATCGAGAACGAGCTCAAAGACATCGGTCGACAGGACGTCCAGGGCGCTAGCGCCCGTGGTAATTGTGACTGACATCGTATCTGGAAGAGGGGGAGCGATAAGAACGAGCTCTTTGCTGACGCTTTATATAGGATAAAGCTTCGAATTGGAAGGTAAGCAGTCACGATGTTTGGCATCTTGAACTCTATCAGACAGCGACCACGGGACGAGGAGGCCCGCCAAGCGCAGCCGCAGGTATGTAGAGAACAGAGAAAGAAAAAGGTCTATAGGAACCCCTAGTTTGTTGGCTCGCTGACTCGCGCATGGACCTTCGAAGCGAGTGCAGTCTGAAAGATTCGACGAGGACACCCGAACTTGATCGCACATGCCTAGGGTAATCCACAGCCACCCGGCGATCCATCTCGGTCTCTCTTGAGTAACATTTCCGATCCTAGTCATGTGGGGCGCTTTAAATGAATTTCTGGGATCTAGTTATACCTTGGTGTGCTGTACCAAAGGGACATGATTTTTCGATAGCGTTGGAGACCGTGTACCAAAATCCAATTCCCAAACGACCCGGTGATACATGCTCGACATACAACGGCATTCAGTAACTAGAAAGGTAGAGCGAAACAGGACGGGCTACTACCTAATAGGCGCAAATCTAGTTTCGACTCTTCATACTCATAGAATCGGTGCCCTCCTTGGTTTGGCTGGTGTCTTGATTGTGATGGCAGACCCCGCAACAAGCCATATACTGTCCCGCACTTCCGCTGGCCGGAATCCATGCGGTCTTGTACGTGGTATTGGTTAGCTGCGGGTCGTTCGTCCGTTTGATGTAGAGACAATGGGCACGCTTCGCATCGTCGGTGTTCTCCCACCAAATAAAATCTTCTCCCAACTGCTCCGCCTGAGCCAACGAAATGCCCAATACCTCCTTCAATGCCTCGCGATCCTTGTCCTCTGATATTCCATTCAGCAGATCGCCCAGGCGTTTCAGGAGATTTTCGGGATAGTCTGGGACGAACTGGTCCGTGTTGTTGAAATTCGTCCACTCGTACCCAGAACCGGAGCTGTTCCAAGAGCTCGGAACGACCTTGTAATTGTTCTCGGTGCCCTTCTCCGGTTTGGTTACATTGCCCTTGGAGACCATCCGTTCTCCTTCCTCCAACGCAAAATGGCGATGAACGAGTGATAGCGTATATTTCAGAGAGCTACCGTTCGCTTCTCGTAGCAGAGCTTGAGCTTCAGGCTTCTGGACGAACTTGTCTCCACCAGCCTCCTGGAATTTCTTCGCTGCATCCCCGATTAGAAGGAGTCCATTGTATTCCTTCCAATCGAAGTTTGAGCCGGAGTCGGACATTTGGAGAGGGTGGTGTTGGCAGAGGTTGGGGTGTAGATGCACAGAGACGCTGATTGTAGGAAAGAGGGCTCTCTTATCGTGAGATCGGTTCAGGGCTCGAGGTATATATACGCACACATTCGAAGACACGCGTCCATCTAGATAGGGGAATCGGGGTAAAATGTGAAAGTCCAAGAAGTGCCCGTGCCAGCAGGCCAACTCATGGCCGAGGTTGCGGTCTTCAACAAGCGCTGCTGAATTTACCTTACACGGCATATCGATAACACTAGGTCGAAGAATAGATTGGTATGAGGGAGCTGTGGACTTTGGCGTTCATCGATTGGAAATGACACGTACGGATAACGAAACGTGGAAGGGGGCAGGCTGAAGTTCCTCCGACCTGATTGACTCCGTCGAGAGGGTGTGGTCCAAGGGCACGATTATTACGAGACTAGATCCAAGGGTACGGCGGCAGCTAGAAATGCCACTGCTGTAATGACCCCCCGGAGAAGTATCAACTCTGGAGCTGCCTCACGATACGTCTGGCATTGACAGAGCTGACGACGAACAGAATCTGTGGGCCCGAGCCAAGGATCGTGGCCATGTCTGATTTCCCAATGACCCAGAACAAGGATTCCAATGCTTGGCGCCTATGGCCTTTGCGGAGGGTTGACCATGAGCTATCGGAACGCCTGTAAAGCTCAGTCGACTGGATCAGGCGAAGATGTGTACTTTAGTTCTTGACGTCACCGAAGCACCCCTTCTCTTTTCTTTTTTGGCCCCAGATACGCGTTCGAGAAGATCAAGCTTCAATCACTGCCGGCGTCAGCCGACCAATCCATACGCGCCCAAGTCCTTCCAAGAACCTCTCATAAGCGCCCAAGCGGCCTTCTGCAGCCGTTATCGATGAAGCTGAGCCTCAGGTGAACGAATGCAAGAGCGATGCACCCACACGTTCATAGATAACGGAGAGAGGTGAAACGCGATAGTTCCAATTCGAAAGGCGTCCCGGATTTCTGGTGAAAGGGCGTCTAAAATGAGGCTAGAATCCAGCGACGGCCGCATTGTTCAAGAGGCCGCTTGCGTTGGTTGTCAATGCGTGGCTTCTGGGGAATTGGGAAGGGAGTCAGCCAGCCTTTTAACGCGTTCAAGATCACCAGGACGAATATTTAACTTGAAGAGGAAGAATCTGAACTAACCTTTGACCCGTGCTACTCATGGTTAGAAACATACCGAAACAGAGCACGACTCCTGCACTGGGAATACTCCAGAGGGTAGCCCAGAGGATGAGTGCAGCATGGTCCCGCGAAAGGTTCAGCTCTCTACAATGTCTATCAGTCCGAATGGGTTGAATTGGATGAGTCGGAGATGAGCAAACGTCGTTGAAAGGGCAGCGAGAGGTCGGAGGTGTTCAAGCGAGGCGAAAGGATAAATTCTCTGCCTGGCAATCATAGCTTCAGTTTCGAGGCTCTGCCTTGGACAGCGGGTATTGAACGTTGAACAGTGAACAACGGCCACTGAAGGACTGAAGGCGCTAGCGAGGTGGCGCCCTGCGGCAAATGCCGAGACACTTCAGGTGAGTGCCAAGGCGTGGACGATCTTCAAAATTATGCAAGTCAGTCACCCAGCTAGTTCTCGATAAACATATACCGATTTTAGAAAAATCTGTCTACCTGATAAAACAGTATTATACACGCCGATGGTCAAACAAGGTATCAAACGCACGAATGATGTACATATACCCTCCCACCTCCTCCTCCTCCTCCCCAAACGCTACAAAGTCGTCTTGTTCAATCAATACACTCAATCATCCTTCTTAGCCCCACCCTTCCTAGGCGGAGGACCCATCTGGAACCCACCCCCATTGACAGGGTTCGGTGACGCAGGGAACGTAGCATACATCGACGGAGTACCCGGTACACTCCCAGGCGGCATCATCGGCGAACTAGGCACCGGAGGACCCAACGACGGTGAGCTCGCAATCACACCCCCAGCTCCGTTCGAAGCAGAAGCACCGTAACTCGGCGTCCTCATAGGCGGAGGACCTAGACTCGCCGAAGTCCTTATACCTCCAGGTGTAGGCGGAACACCCGGGTAGCCCAGCCCAATAGACGAGCTGTGCGGTGTAGCGGGGTTCGGTGTGCTCGGGGTGGAGGAGGTGTAGAGGTTACTGCTGAGGTAAGGTGAGGGCATAGCGCCGTAGGTGCCCGTGACGGGTGTAGTACCAGCGTACGGTGAAGACCACCCACCACCTCCTGCACGGGCATTGGCACCCGGTCGTGCACGTAACTCCGCCCCACCCCATTTAGCCCGTAACCCGACTTTGACACCGCTCGATTCAGCAGCTACGAGTCCAGGCGACTGGTCCGAACCTGAAACGACCTCGACGGCGCGGGTGGTGATGCGGATGGCGTAGCTTGTGCAGACAAAGACACCGCCGATGACGCCTACGCACCGGATGAGGAGTTGGAGGAATGTGGTGGTACGTTGGATGTGCACGAGCTTGATAGGGTCGATTTCGAATTTAAAGAAGATGCCAGGGGTGCCGCGGTGGTGCTCCAGAACGCGGGTGTAGTGCGTAACGCTGTATTGGTGTGTGTGCAGAGGTTCGGAGCGTGGGGCGATGTAGGTCGTTGGTACTACATGCATAAAGTACTGATACGCGATAAAGTTTTCGTGCGTGACTTCGAAAGAGCTGTCGAGGGGCTGGACGATATCGGGGAAATAGGGACCGAAGGAGAACTCTGTGATCACATGGGAGAGGTTCATCGCTACACCGCCGAAATCAGAATTGGACTCGACGTTTCGGAATGGGTGGACTCACCATGGTGATCGACGTGCTCGTAGCTGGCGTAGCCGTGTCCGAGGGTTGTAACATGAAGGTTGGCGGTGACCCGCTTAACGAACATGGTGCCCCAAATCCTGCATGCGCTGCCGTCTTCCACATGGTTGTAGGTAGGCTTCCATTGGGTGTTGTTGGTACGTGAGAGATACGAGAAGAAGCCGCGGGATTTGCGCGACTGTGAGATGGCCTGGCGAGCAGACAACGCTGTTGCGTGCTCTTGGAGTGCGGTTGCTTGACCGACGTCGAAGAAGGTCTAGCGGGATGTGAATGGGTGTTTGATGAGTGCGAGATGGTGGACTCACGCCGTCCCTCCTGAAACCTCCAGTGAGGTACAGCCGATCTCCCATGGCGTCTCGCAGGTCGACCGACAAGTCTGGCAACTCGTGAGTCTCACGACCGTCGACAGAGGGATAGATGCTCACAATGGCAGGGCATGTTGACGGTCAAGTCCAGGTTAATGGGCAGGAAGCTGGCGGTGTCTGTGTCGACGCCAAACTCGTGGTCTGGCCAGCCCCAGAGATACTCTCCGATGTCGTTGAGCATCAGGAGGAAGGCGAGGAGGAGAACGCCGATGGTGAGGAAGCCCCTGGACTCTGAGCGAGCCTTGTAGGCCTTTGGGAGCTTTGGAAATGCATCGAATCTAGTGAGGGAGGGTGGGATGAGGTCCTCGATGCGCTGGATGACCGTCGCTGGGTCGGCCATTGTCCCGTGGAGTGTCGAAGCTTGAGACTGCCAGCAGCTTAAAAGCTCGGTATATCAGACTAAATTTCGGAGAAACGAAAGACACGTCGACATTGATGGGGTGTCCTTTGAGACTAACAGGGCCAAATAATGGCGTCAATGGCCAAGGAATGAGCAGAGTCACCTCCCCCTTCATCACCCTCGCTTGTGTCCCAGATTTCAGCGCGGGTGTAGATTTTACGGTTCCCTTTCCGCCTGTATCATGTATTCCATCCTTCCTGCCCTCCCATTGGCCCATCAAACAGGCACAAACTCTATAAATTCGGACTCAGAGCGAGATTCCAGGCCCCCACCTTATCTCGCACGATGTGGAAAATCCTGCCGTCCCTCGGGGGTGACTCCAGTCCAGAGGCCCTCCCCCGCCGTCCAAAGATCGCCTCGAGAATTGCAAGGGCCTTTGGAAAGGTAAAGGAAGCAAGGCCGGCTTGCGAACAGACCGGGCCGCTTCTCTCCCTGCCCTTTGAGCTGCTGGAACAGATCCTCGACAAGGTGTGTCCCGACTCTTCCTCTTGAGACTTGTACTCAACACTCTGCCAGGTCGACTCGAAAAACGATCTTTGCGCTCTCCGGAGCACCTGCACTCAGCTGAATGAGTACCTCGAACCCACCATTTGGGAAGATCTCGTCTTCGACTCGGCGGAACGGGGCTCGTACAGGACGGGGGACCTCATCAAAGCACTTGCCTCTGAAAAGGCACCTTGGGCCCCGTGGACGACGACTCTCCACATCAACAGCATGGTCATCTTCTCGTCTGCGACCCAGGCTACCTGGAAAGACCCCAATATGGACTCGAGGTTGAAACCCCTCAAGGATCACTTTATTGCTCCGGGATTCAAGGCTCTGCGTAATGTAAAGCGACTCTAGTGCGTATCAGTCTTGTCACCTTTCGCGCGTCTGGCTGACTATCCGGATCCGACCAATTGAAGTTGGAAATTAAAGTTGAACGATCCGTACTCGACGATGGTGGATGGGCTTGTAGCCGTGCCGTCCCTTGAAGAGCTGTACATCACCTTCGACCATTGGGCTAGCATGTCCATATTCGCACTTGACAAGTTCTCACATCTGACTGTGCTGTCGCTCGAGAAGGGTGGGTGGCAATGGCCGGTGTGTCGGGCAATGTACATCCCCCTCCGAAAGGCCATCCAAGCCTCTCCGAATCTCGTGGACCTCCGCATTGGGATTGTTTTGGCAGAGCAGCACCTCAATATGGCGCTCACCCTCGACGATATTTTCGCCGAAACACTCACCATGCCGGCTTTGAAGCCTCGATTGCAACATCTTCGAGCGTTGGACGTATATTGGACCTCGTTCCGGCATGCATATCCTGTGCTTTCGCAGCTCACTTCGTTGGATATACCGAATGTCCATCCTGAGCAGACGTGTGGTGTTTGGGGTGTACTTGCGAAGCAAGGCATCGTCATTCCTTCCGTTAGTGTCATGACCTTGTCGGCGGATTTGGTCCGGTACTTGACCAGTTTTGTGGGGCTGCAAAAGTTGCGTATTAAAGGCGCTTCGATCCATGAAGATCCGGGAAACTTGCCGGAATTGCTGTATAATAAAGTGATCCCGCGGCATAAGGAGTCGTTGACTACGGTTTTGGTGGAGACGGGGTACCATCGGTCGAGGTATATGGTTTGGTGTCCCAAGCCAGCGGAATTGGAGTCTATACTTCAGTGTCAGCTTTTGGTGGAGCTTTCGTTTCCCTTGCTCTATTATGCGCCGGGGGGATCGATACCGCTTGCGGAGAATACTGTTCCTGTGGTGAGTGGTACAGACTTGCACCCATTCGTTTTGCTCATCTATTTAACACAGCCTACGTTATTACATATGTTAACCCGCCTACCGAACTTGCGGTACATGCATCTCATCCCGGCGCTAGTCTACCCCGCCGCACTCGATAACTGTCGTCAGACTGCGTCGTCTGTAGTAGAAGAGGTCCAGACGATGGAACTTTCGGAGGACGAGTGGACGAATTTCAAGTATGACCTGCAAATTTTGAGTGGGTATTTTAGGGTGATGAGGAGGGATAATACGGTGGAGGGTAGGAGGTGTTGGTTTTATACCAACATCAATCCGAGGCCTTGCTCCGGCTAGAGTGCTTTGTTAGGAATTAGGAGTTTGGGATTGGACGGACATACATATACCCTAGTCTTTGGAATTTCCTTGTGTATGTATACCCGGCGCCTTACCTTCGCCGGTACTTAGTGGTACCTTGTACATTAAATCCTACGGTGACAAGTGGCTGTGTTATTTTGGGACAATTCAAATTCGACGACTCCAGAACTTTTTGATTCGTTTTCCCACCTACCGCACCTCTCCTCCCCCACTCAAATTCCTCTACCAGAAATTATGGCGTTCTTTGCCGCTTGAAGGGGTTTCGGTACTACAATGTCAACGTGCTTTGGAAGCCTCTTCTTGGTCGCAAGTCAAGGCTACTACTATTATCGTGAAGGCTCAATACAAGAGATCTTGTTTCAGCTCGCAGTTGTTGTTGCAGCAGAAGGCGGGAGGTAGTCCGAAAGAGGAAGCGGACCGACAAACGGTGAGGAGCTTGCATCTTCCTCGTAGACCTCCTCTATACCCAAACGACGTTGACTGACTGGTTGTGTAGACAGCAACCAACCAACCAACCAAGCTAGCTAGCAAGAATAGAAGAAAGTTGAAGACGTTACACCTGCTTACTTACTTACCACCGAACGAACCATTACCGTAAACCGCCAAACTACCACCATGGACATGGCGTCGTCGTCTCAGCCGATGCCTATACCGGAACCTATGAACGCATCGCCTCACCACTCGAAAGTCAAGGTCACGATTGCGACTGCTGATCGTTTGTCCATCGCTGGAGGGTACGTCGCTGGGAAAGTCGAGATGGAGTGTAGGGCGGATAAAGGGCTGGGTGTTGGGGTTATCATGGTTGAACTATTCGCAACTCAAGGTCCGTCTCCCTTTTATTGTATACTCAAGGAAAGAAGAGTTGGATTGCTGATGTTACGGTGTACGTCTTACATCGATGCGTTCACCGAAATAATTAGAGTTAACCTCAAGAGATCACTCGGCAACATTGACTTTTTTACATAGCAAACGACTGTTCCAAGGGCCCGGGCTACCACCTTCCAACGCCGTCCAAGCGCGTCCTGCACCTGGAGACCCCGTGCTTCCCCCAAACTACTACCAAGCCCGTCGAGGACTCTCCACGTTCCTTTTTCGCATACCTATACCCGAAAGCTCGCCTTCGTCTATCAACTTTGGCTCGGGGTTGGCGCAGGTCCGGTATGAGCTGAGGGCGACGGTGGGCGTGGTGTGGAAGGATGATAGGAGGCTTGTGGTGGATAAACATGCGCTGGATGTGGTGGCTGCGTACCCTTTTGAAGAGATTGTGGGGTTGAAGAGCCCGGAAGGTGTTATTATTGGAGAGAATGGCAAGCTTTGGATGCATGGAAAGTTGGTTGCGCCTGTTGTCGTTGCGGGCGAGAGTGCGTGTATAGAGTTGCATGTCAAGAACCATTCGAATAAGAAGGTGAGCTTTTTTTTTTTGCGTCCCATTTTATTTGGACGTGCGCTGACAGACTCGTAGAATACGGGGTTGTCCCTCTCGTTGAATCGTACCCTCGTTTTAGCTGGGATGTCGAAACTGGGGAAACAGGCTCTAGAGTTGACTGATACGCTCACGCACGTCCCATTCCGAGGGCCAGAATACATCATCCCACCGGGTGCCGAGGGCGTAGCGAACCTCGTATTCGACGTCCCGAAGCATTCGCGAGGAGTGAGAGGCGGTAGCCTCGAAGGGGATGAAGCAGATCCACCTCATAACACTGAATCATTATTCGAGATTCGCTGTACAGTTGACATCAAGATGTCAATGGGCTTTGGAAAGTATGTCATTTGCGCTCTATGATCACTCCCAAACTTTCGTGCTAACTCCGCGACGTTCGTATTAGCAAGGACCTAGTGCTGAGTGTGCCCGTTTCTATCGTGCATCCCAAAGTCATCCCCCCACCGCAGCAGCTGCCTATGGCTACGGGTATGGGGATCATGTCCCCAGCTGTTGTACCTTATTCCGCCCCGGGTGTGGGCGCACCGTACCCTTACGACGTATCGTATGCTCCTAATCCCCATTCCTACGCCAACCCCGCCGCTGCTGCGTATCCGGCGTTACCCATGTCTTCACCGCCTACCTCCCGACCGCTGCCATTCTTAGTGGACCATCAGCAAAACCAGGCCTGGATCCCTCCTCCTCCAGCTTCCATACCCACCCCTATGACGCCCCAGCCGTATTTGCATCATGGGTATCATCCACCTGTAACAGATTTGTTATACCAGCCTCATGCTAGTCCACCGCGCGGTCAAGCTTATATGGCGCCTCCGCCTATACCACCTTACCTTACCCGCCCTTCCAGTGCTGGAGGGAACGTGTCCTTGCCGGATCCGTATACTTTACCTGTGGTCCAGAACGTTCCGGGGTTACCACCGCCTTCGACGCACGATATTTCGCAAGTGCAGAGGGCTATCCCTACGTCGCCGCCAACCTCTCCGGGTGCTGCGAATATGAATGAGGTGGCGAATACGTCGTTGGATATGGATGCGGAAGAGGGGAAGGGGCAGAGGGCGTTGAGGGTTTCGCATCATTTGAGGCTTTCGTCGAGGACGAGGTCGGTGTCGCCTCGGTCTCATCGGTACCCTATCCCCCCTGCCGCTGCTCCCCCTCCCCCTCCTCCTCCTCCTGCAGCTCTCGATGCGCATTCACCCTCTGGTTCGGCAGCTGTGTCTCCTCTACGTGGGGTGCCTCGATCTCCAGAAGGAAGGGAGGGTCCGGTCTCGCCTCTTGGTCCCATTGCGCTGTCCCCGTCAACTCGGACGATCAATGGCTCGCTTTCGCCGGCTGTGCCTGCCAGACGCCCGGGGACGGCAACGGTAGTGCATTCACCGCGACCGCAGCTTACACCGAAACATTCTTTCAGTAATGATCGGCCGAAGAGTGAGAGGGTGGAGGAGTTGGAGAGGATGGCGAGTGTGGTGGCGTTGCAGGCTACTGATTTGTCGGGGGATATACCCAAGGATGAGGTGTTGCATGCGGTGTCTGCTGCGCTGGATAGCTACCAGCAGGAGGCTCAGGATAAGGATAACGGGAAGATCGAGGAGGTTGTAAAGGAAGATCAAATTGGTGGGAGTGGTCGGTCTAAAGACAAGGGGAAGAAGAAGAAGAAGAAAGTGGGAGGAGAAGAAGAGGACGGTAGTCCTGAAGTTAACAAGACACTCCCAGCTCCGCCGGTACCGACTCGTAACAAGAAAGGTCCCTCTGCCTTGTCGATCTCGCCTTCTTCGTCTCGGCCTCAAATCGAAAGTATGTTCGACCCCGTTTCCCCTGCTCGAACTGCTATTGGTGAGAGCTCTGGCCCTCTCCCTTCAAATTGTGCTCCTCGCACGCCCACGTTGACGGCTCTACTTCCGACACGTTACCCCCGAACCAAACTTGGCAATTTCCTGGGCGTCAATACAGGCGGAGAGAGCGGATTGGACGCGCTCGAGAGGAAGCTCCTCGCGGAGGTGGGGACTCGAAAGTTTGATTCTAGGAATGGGAACGGGAAGAAGAACGACGAGCGCCCTGATATTCGGGATGTCTTGGCGAGCTTCGACGGTGATGATGAAGATAAGGGGAGTGTGGTGGGGGTGAATCAAGGAAAAGTGAATGGTGGAGGAGGAGCGGGGAGGGCTGCACCGATTGATATACCCGTTCCGATTCAGAGTCCGGACCCTGCTAATGACTCTGCGATCTCGAGTTTGACGCTTGGGAACCATGAAGTGGAAGCGGACCCTCGGCCTGTGGAAGGTGCTGCCGGCCTCGGGCTCCATGAGAGCGAGAGGAATGGGTTGGGGTTGCTGAGGGTGAGCAGTGGGGGTTTCGACTTGGGTGGGGGCAACGATTCCGATATCGAAGCCAAGACCCATCGAGGAGGGAGCGTATCGGGTGACGAGCGTGTCAGAAGTTGGAACGTGTCTAGCATTCCCCTTTTCGACGAGGAAGCCAAGATGACCATGAAAGCAGGAGGGAGGCACAGGAGGGAGGAGGCGGATACTACCAACTTCCGAGGCTCAACGCCGACGAAGCTCTCGAACGAGAGCGGCAAGAGCGGCAAAGACGGGAAGAGCAAGAAGAAGAGGGATAGGGCGGGCAAGGAGGAACGGGTGAAGTCGAGAACTGAAGCCAAAGGGCGGGTGGCTGCATGGTTGGGCGCGATCGTTCCCGAGCAACCTCCAGAAGAGGAAGTCATACCTCCCAGCCCGAGTGTGGCTCGGTTCCCGGAAAGAATCTTGGAGTCGCTCTCGCAAAAGAACGGCGAAACTTCTCCTGAACTGCAAACTCAATCGGTCCCCGTAGACGCTTCCACCGAAACCGACAAAATCCACGAAGAGAAGGATGTATCTGCTGCCCCTAATCCCCGATCGTCGGGGTTCATGCCTGTATCCACCCTGAAGCGGGATCCAGCTCAACGTCCTATTGCTAGAGACATGACGGTTGTCGAGCAATCCAAGGAGATCGCCGATCTCTGGGCTGCAGAATCCTCCCCCTCCCGTGACCTCGTTGCATCCTCCAACGATGTCGCAACGCCCAGACTTCTTGAATTTACTCCTGCTAGGGCGCCTCCCAAATCTGCTAGAACAGATCGGCGAGTTTCTCCTCCGTCCAAACGGGAGATTGAAACGAAACAGGACAAACCTGATGTGTTGGCTAGCTTGCCTCCGATCGCGGGTGCAAGGAATGTTTGGCAGCTCCCAGAACCCATTGCTACTATCAAATCGGGTCGTAAAGTAGCGCCTGTAGTTCCGCCGAAGAACCTCGCAGCCGTCCGTACGCCCGCACAACTGCCCAGCGCGGGGAACGATCCTGAAGTGAAGTATGACGTACGGTCTGCCCGTGGGGGACGGGGAGGGAAGGTCGCTTCTGTCACTGCGATGTGGGCTGCAGGAATCTCGACTGCACAGTCGCAGAGCTCGTCTTCCAAGGCAGATGTCAAGCCCAGGGAAATGCCTCGGAAACTGAACCATAATGGACGGTTTGCGGCTGATTACTCCTCTCAGCCATCTACCAAGTCTGGTCCTCATCTACCTGGCAAAATCGCACTACCGGGTTTGGCATCGGCGCAAGTTGGGAACGGCGTCAAGTCGCGAGAACAACCTGTTCCACTTCCTTCACCTCAGGTACCGCCCAAACACAGACCCCTTTTGAACCGTGCCAAGTCCAGTCAGAGGATCGAACCGGCAGAAGATCCGAGGGAACACCCAGTGACTGCTGTTAAGCTGCCAATAGCAGCAGCTGCAGGTGGTGGCATTACGGCTGGTATCAAATCGACAGACGCCTCAAACAATGCCTGTCCAGCACCAGGCCTCTTTGCCGGTAATTTCAAGTCACGGACCCCAGGTAAAACGACCCCCACAACTAATCTATCGACGCCATCATCAGATTCAATGGCCAATCCGAGGGTCAACGGAGGAACGGGTGGCCTTCCGACCAACACGAAGCCTGGTCTTATCAAATCCACGTCTGTGCCAGCTGTGATCTCCTCGTCACACGCCATTCCCGTCCTGTCTTCGACCGCATCTTTGGCACGACCAGCTGGACGCACCTCTCAACCAGCTCCCCGTTTTACGGCAGGTGTCAAACTGGGTATCAGCACCACCAGCTCAAGCGATAAGGTCAAGGTCGATCAGCGGGCGTTGGGCTCTTCGGTTCCGTCAAAGTTGGTGGTCGGCGATGCCCTTCATGCAAACTCTGGACCTTCGTCGGCCTCTCTAGCCTCTCCTCCCCCCAAATCGCCTCCCCCTGAGCTTGCCTTTGGCCAGGCGAGGTTACGGGATTTGATTAAGAAGTACCAGGCACAGGCAGGCTGATCATGTTGTTCATGTCATTTTACGTAGCCAATTTTCGTTCTTCGGTCTCCGTTCGCTCTTCTTTCTCCCTCGTCCTTTGTTCTCTCTCCCACAGATCTTATCGTATCTATCACTTCCATATCTTATTCAGGTATTTTTTCCAGAATTCAGCGGTCATTGTGGTGTAGAGACATTCTAGCACTCTTCATATTATTGTTATCTCGCAGTTCTAACACTATTTCTCTCACTGGTCTCTTGTTCTGTTCGTTCTTCTCTTGTCCTAGCTCTCTGTCACGATCCATTATGAATGCCTGTATGTATGTATTGTATTGACATTTTCTAGTATCGATATTGAGTAAGCTTTTGTTGTATTAAGAACTTCTGTCTCGGCTATAGTGTCACGGCGAGAAATGTGAGAGAAATGAGCTATTCCGTAGACGCGGATGCGAAGAGAGAACAAGGAGTAGCGTAGGATGTTTCGTACACCATCAAGGTTGGTAGTTGCAAGTGTGAAAATGTGGGAGACGGGAGCACATTGTACAAGGAAGTCATGTATGGATACAACAGAACCAAGAGTGGGCCCTGTGGTTGCGTAGGAAATGAATATGTAAAACAGAGATGGTAGGAAGGCTTCTGTGGGAGAAGGAGAATTTGAACGAAGAGATGAGAATAAAAAAAAGAGCTCGGGGAAGGCTCGCTTGAAGACGAACATACATTAGGAAGGAAGGATACGAAGTAATGACAACGACACGACAGTAAACGGTAGGGAAGTACACCGAGCGGGCATCGTCGGCTAGGGGGGATGGTAGAGTAATGAAGATTGTCCGGAGCATGGAAGGGAGATCTGGGACAATCCAATTTAAACCTCTTCAACAGTGAGGAGGTCGATATGGAATTGCCGCCAGTCAATTTGGGCGGCGGCATCGTCTCCTTCCTCGAATTCTTCGGCCAAAGCGTCGCCGTTGGGGAAAAAAATATCGGCGTCTTCTTCTGCTAATACCCAAGAGTCTCTCTTTCCCTGACCACGACATTGGAATGAGGAGCAACGAGAGCGAGGGGGAAGAGGCATGGTTTGAATAGAAATTGGGCGCTCCTTTCGAGGGAACTGAAAGAGAGAAATAGCCGGGGACGAATTGGAGGCTGTGGTAGTCATGGAGAGGAAGGAGTCTCGTTTAGCGTCGCTGGTTGTCGTCGAACTATCCGACAGGTCGATGAAAAAGGATTTGGATTCAGGGGATGAAGCGAAGGGGTCGATGGTACCGCGCCTTGCCGACCATTCGTCGGGCCTAATACACAAAATCATGTTAACACGGGCGTTCGTTTCCCTCATTGATGAAACTTACCCTCCGTTAGGCGCAGACGGCGTCAGAGGATCCCCTGCTGTGATCCAAGGTTCCCGTGCTGAGGAGTCCGAGTCGGTATTCGAATTCCTGAGTATTCTGGAAAACCTTTTGGTCCTTGGTTTTGCCGATGCAGATGAAGCTCCAGCGTTCTCGTCACCGGATGCAAAGGGCATGCGGTCAAAAATTCGAGATGAGAACGCAACAAAAGAGGATCTCCTTCTCTCCCGAGAGTCACCGACGACCCCTGAGCTGGATGATGTCGAGCCTGAAGCGGGGAGTAGCATGGACACGGGCCTTCGAGATTGTCGTTGCTGATGCCTTGGCCGGAAAACGCTGGGAAAGATAGATGGCATCCCACCAGATGATTGTGTATCGTGGTCGGAGTCGATGCTGGTTGTCGTCGAGTAGAGGGAAGTAGTCCGGCGGCGCACTCCTGTGGAAACTGCGCGAAACCCGGAAGCAAAGAAATCTGAATATCCTCGAAGGTGGCCTGGGGAATGCATGGTAGCAGGAGAGGGACCAAAAGCCATGCTCGGGAGGGAGAGGGCTTGGTGAATGGACGGGTGGAAGAGGGAGGTTCACAAGTTGAACCTGACGTTAGACAAGAAAAAGGGCGTCTTGAATGGTTCGTGACACTTATGTATATCTTCGGACTCGTGTCCCCAGATCACATCAAGAGTGGCGGTGACGTAGACAATTACGGTTCTATTGGCTACTGATGATTTCGATGGAGGGCATTAAAGTGGCCGGGCCCTGGGTTTTTCCGGGACTTATCTGCGAATAGCCCAGCGAGTCAGATGAGGTCAGATGGATGGAAAGACGACTTGCCTTGAAGAGGAAAAGGCTTGACCGCCGTCCCATAAAAACATCAACGATCTGGGCTTTGCTATAATCTCGGCGAAGAGCTCGGCATTGCATGTCGTCTAGAGTTGTCCAGATTCTGCTGTGAGCCGATATGGTGGGTATCTCTCGCACCAAGTAATTTCAATGAAATCGAATGGTTGGGGATACCTACGGTCGGGAGAAATTAAAGAAATAATAGCTTGGAATGCAAGACCGCGGCGCGGAAACGGACCTCGTTAAATGATAGTAGCCTTAGAGATCGTACATACCTTTGGTTGGAACCTTGATAGGCGACTTAAATCTTGCAGCACACCGGTAATTTCTTGATGCAAGCGGATACAGACACACCTCATTTACCTCATCAGAACGAAGTGAGCTGTCTACCCTAGGTGACTCCGTGATACTTGAGCTGGACGCTTCAGTCCTTCGCTCTCGTTTGGCAGTGATCCCAAAGATGGGAGGGAATCCCGGCGGCAATCCCAGTAAATCGGAATTGGTGCCTGCTCCATAACGCCCAAACACCACGTCGGCAGTAAGGTTCGTGGCCTGGTAACGAGGGTGTATTTTTCACCGCAGGTCACCAGATCAAGAGAGATACTTCCGGGCCTGGCAAGTGAATAAGGTTTCTGTAGAGGAAAAGTGCCTAACTGGAAGTATGGCTGTTCCTGGATTTGTCTTGACATTCACATCGCCACTTGTTGGCAGCGGCGCTCGGCCATAAGCTGCTCCAACGCCTATAAATTGCAAGAAAATAGTGGGGCAAAAGCGGCCATGTGCTCGCAAATGCGAACAGATCCCAACTAAGCCGTCTCTGGACTGTGGTCATCTGGCAGTCTATGATCTATATCAGCGTAAGATGGGGCGGCTATAACCATGTACACCCGCATCCCATCGAAAAAGTAGGTCCCTTATCGAGTTTCAAGGGAGTGACTGGAAGATAGGGTATTACTTTGGCGTCTAATAGCAAACCTTCCACAAATCTTCCGAATCAAAGTCCTGACTGTTAGGATAGCAAAACGTGAGTTTATAGGGAGCGGTGACAGATGACCTCTCACCGAAGGTGGTTTACTCAGATGACCTAGCCTTTTCCTGTGAAAACATGTCAAATGTTGGGAAACAATGAGCGGAGGTTGTTCAGACGCCAAAGCACGAGCCTGTCGGGGGAAGAACTTGAACAAGTGCACATCCGCTCCAATCGATTGGTGCAAGACAAACGGCAGCAAGTCGTCAGTCATCTATTCTGGCACGACGCGGAATTCACGGAAACCGCAAAACTCCTCCGATCTCCTTAGAACACTCTTACAATGCAGCAAAACTCACGTCTGCCGTCATTAACATCTATCCAGGCCCAGGTTCGGAATGACATGTCTGCGTCAGAAGAAAGGTGAAACACCGTAGAACGCTGTTCATACCGAGATGTTCGCCTTTACCATGATGACTGGGAGGTCAGGGTTGGAGGCTTGCGAGTAAAAGACGTTGTTCTTGCTCTGATAATCATAGATGATAGATGTTATGTGCATATAGAAGGCCGTGCTCCGACCGGGTTCACTGGTCGTTGAGATATGCGAACGGGTCTCCTGCGAGCGACCTGCAAAACAATATTATTGAACAGGATTCGAACAGGATAGCAGTGTCATGGCCATACCTCGGATACCTTATGGCGCAAGACGCAAGAACCATCGGACCAATTGCCAGACATGGCGCCTATACCGGCAAAATATATTTGAGCGGGGTGTACAACATCTTGGGATGCAAGAGAGCGTCCACACTAGCTGCGAGAGTTGGTTCCAAGAACAAGCGGGCGTTACTATCCCCTGCTTTTTGCTTCTTCAGCCTGGGAAGCCGCTCGAGCTAGTCGATCCTTTTGAGCCTCAGCTATGACTCTCCGTTGGTTAAAATAATCAATCTGAAGGACGAAATTGAATGAGAAGCGGTCAAAGATTCATTATTGAAGCAAATATACCCAGCTCTTCGCGCAATTCCCCTCGTAAGCCTTGTTTTCAACGGAGCAAGCCGCACCTTCCTCTCCAGCTTTGATGACACCCTGGCGGTCTAAGCACGCGAAATACGCGTCTCTAGCGTCCCAGCATTGTTTTCGATTCTGTCGAGTGGTAGTTCCTGCTTCTTGCTCTGGCGTTGTCGACTTTGAGAACCAGCCCATGGCGAACACGACTGTAGAGACGATGGCGCTGCGTTCGCCGATGACGGAAATATGAGTATTATGTAAGTAAATACCATTATTTTAGTGACCGGACCCTTGGCGACCACAACGAGCTCTGGACATTACCACCACCTCGTATTCCCTCTAATTGCCTGTATCGAAGAGACTACAAGGTATTTCAATGCTGAACTACGAGGAGATGAAAGCTGAGCTGTATACACTTAGTCGCTGGCGCGTCTCCGTCAATACTCACTGAGCATGGGCACTGGCCCCACCTGCTTCATCCACGATGACCTCCACGCAGCTGAAAACGCCGGTGCACTCCCATCCTCTTTCTGCAGAAGAAATATCAACATCTTCTTCAAGAGGGCGCCGCCATCGTGCTAGTCAAAGCATAGGAAGTGATGCCAAACCCAAGGCCGACTATTTCGCGCTCAAAGCCCAGCTTGAGCAAGACTCGAGCAACTTGACAACGCGTCCTTCAAATTGGGATGGCAGCGTTCGTGGATATAGCAAGCTCGATAGCAGAAGAAGGTATCTGGGATCGCCGAATAGCCGTGGAACAGACGGCGGTATCCTGCTTGATACAGGAGCATCGCCCAAAGCCCCCAACCTATCCTTCGCGACTGGTTCTCCAGACGACACTTTATTCGGTGCTCCAACCCCGGCATATGCAATGCCTCCCCAACTTTTGTTCACCGATGAGAATGATGTCGATTTCACGCCGCAAGCCTCGGTGCTGTCGACTAGATGGCACGGCTTGACCGACGATGGTGTCCACACCGCTATCTTGGGTCTTGACAAGTCGGATTCGTCAAACTCTGATATTCAAAAGTACCAAGCTGCGTTACGGTCGCTCTCATTTGCGTATCATAGCATTTGCCGAGCTCAATTAGAGTTGGAGGAGAAGCGACGGATATTAGCCGAGAGGGAGGCAGCAAGAAAGAGCCGGGGAGCGGAACTGCTGAATGAACTCCAACCTTCAGAACGGGATATCGCTAAACGTGTTTTACAGTCTCTCTTCACCGACGATGATGAGGCTGGCCACCAGGTTGTACGCAAGCAAAGCTCTTTGGTTCGTCACTTTACCGCCCTCCATATTTTGTCTGGTCTATAATAACTGGTCATGTTAGTCACTGGCTGATTCCCTGCTCGAAGCTCTCGGTGATGAAGTGTCATTATCCAGATCTCTTCCAGAGCCTTCGATTCTTCGAACCATGCCTGAAGAAGACGAAGAGGTTGTAACCAAGGATGTACCTCAAACGTCCCCCCGGACGAAGCTTGATGAGCAGCCCTCTTCCCAATCATTAACTCCGGCAAACCAGGCAACAGTTTCGTCTTCCAGCTCCTCGAAGCAGTCTTCATCAAAGTCTCCGCCAAACCGTGCTTCAATAGGCGACTGGATGGGTAATTTGTGGGGCAAGGGGAAGTCGCGCAGCCGCCTCCCCATAGACTCTGATAGAACGTCAATTTCCACCGAGAGCGACGCCAACGGTGAAGTTCAAACAGTCAAGCCACGCCCTCAACGGAAGTCCACGAAAAGCGTTTTCGGCACCCTTGGAATTTCAATACTTAATCCAACCCTTCCTGGAACCAGTGATACCAGGCGGCAGTCCGTGGTCGTCTCAGACGACGCATCTATTGCACCGAGCGACGACGCCGTCTCAGTACGATCGAACACTGGCAACATCGTTGTTCCCTCGTTCCATGGGGCTGCGTCCGTAGTTTCATCACCCATCCAAGCGGCATTCAATCCATCACTCGCCGCACCTTTGATTACGACCCGTCTCGAAGAGCCATCTTTATCTCCCGAGTCGACGAAGCCTTCATCGATGTCCGAAGACCCTCCCCGAGTTCGCATCCAGGGGTCATCCCTTCGTGCGATCACCAATGCCGCTCGTGTGATGACACCTGACCCACAAAGCATATTGGTTGATACAGGAGATGTCAACGCATCTATTGCTCAACTTGCCATGGACTTGGTCAAAAATACTCGGGACCAAGGAGTAACTTTCCATGAGCGTACGAAGGATAAGAAGGAACCTATGCACCATCACGTTGAAGCCGACAAGCCCGGCCCACCGGCAGTGCTGAGTCCAATGGTCGGTGTGGACGCAGCCTCCGCTCTCACCAAGACTCTCAGCCGCCAGGTCTCAGGCAAGCGGAAGCCTCGAGGCTCTGCCTTTATGGCCCCAACTTTCAATAGTCCGTTATTGTCGTCGTTCCTAGGCCAACAGTCGCGGAAGCCCTCCAGCGCCGTCGATAAGCAGATTCCCAACCAAGATTCATCCGCCAAAGCCCCTCTGAATGCTGCCGGCTCTACAGCCGGCCCTCCAAAGCCTCTCTCCGTTCCTTTAGAATCCATCATACCAGCCACCGCAAAGCCTCCAACAGAATATTTGTCGAGAACGTACACCCCAATCACAGCGCGCGACTTCCGATTCACGATACCACTCCCAAACTCGGCCTCACGATTTACCATCTACCATGACGACAAGGATCAACGCCCTCTCACCGATCGTTATGGGTTTATGTACGACGTCTCACAATACGACGTTTTACTACTACTCAGGGCGAAGGATTGCGGGAACACTGCCCCCGCATGCCTCACAGGAGTCAAGATCGCAGACAGGGAGGAGAACAACACTTGGCCAGATGAAGATGATTCCAGCGACGAGAGCTCCAAACCTACAATGGAGATCATCAAAGATCGAGCGTGTACGTGTAACGGCGAGTTGGATTCACCTATGGTAGGCGGGGGCGAAGTTGGATCGCCGTCTGCGCTCGATTCCCGTTCCATCAAGAGTGGCAAATCGATATCGGTGTCGTCGTCGAAGAGCAGGAACCGGACATCTACGATTCTTTCGAGTACAAATGCGTCGTCGTCGCTGGCCACTTCTATGACCTCGATCTTGTCTGTCAATTCGGATACCCCGCGCCATGCTTGCGCGAAGACCGTGCGGAAGTTGTTGGACCAGTTGACGGAGATACATGACCAGCAGCAAGCTGCCCAACGGAAGGAGTGGGATGCGTATGTGAAGCAGAGGAGCAAGGCCAAGATGGCAATGGCCAAGTCGAGCAGTGGTGGAGCGGGGAACGTGAATCCGGCTGGAACCACGTCAAAATACTCCGCTGGCGCTGCGTCTTTGCTTGGGCTTGGGACGGCTTGTGAAGAGGATGAGCTGGTGCATACAGAGGGGTTGGTTGGATTCGAACAGATGGGTCCTGGCTCAAGTGCGAGGAAGGAGTTTGATAGGTTGATCAGGAGTGGGATCCCGCTTGTTTACAGGTCAAAGATCTGGGTGGAGTGTAGCGGGGCTTTAGACATGAAGGAACCTGGACTGTTCCAGGATTTGTTAGCCCAGCCCGAAGGTCCGGATAGTGTTGTTAATGAGATCGAGAAGGACGTGGGGAGGACTATGCCGCTCAATATTTTCTTTGGAGGCGATGGCGTTGGTGTCGAGAAATTGCGTCGTGTCTTGACAGCTTATAGCAGGTGAAGTTTTCGTGACTTTGTCCACATAACCCTTTCTAACCCACTCTTCTAGGCGCAACCCTGCTGTTGGCTATTGTCAGGGTATGAACCTCATCACCTCTACCATTTTGCTCGTGCACGCCGACGAAGAAGATGCATTCTGGATGCTCGCCGCCATCGTGGAAAGAATCCTCCCCGAAGAATTCTTTTCACCGTCTCTCCTTCCCTCACGGGCGTGCCCACTGGTGCTTTTGGACTATGTCCAAGAGTACCTTCCCAAATTACATGCCCATCTCATCGAGCTTGGAGTCGACTTGGGAGCAATTTGCTTCTCGTGGTTTTTATCCTTGTTCACTGATTGTTTGCCTGTGGAAACCCTTTTCAGGGTCTGGGACGTCTTTCTTGTGGATGGATTTGATGTTTTGTTCCGGATTGCCTTGGCCATGTTGAGGAATAATGAAGCGGAATTGTTAGGATGCCAGTCCATTCCTGCCGTCTACGTTGCCTTGGAGAACCTGCCTACTCGAATGTGGGAGGCTGATAAATTGCTACAGGTTCGCTCATTCTTCTTTTTGGCTCAATCATCATGACTGACGTTGAATTTCAGATGGAGGTCGATCTTCGCTCGTCATTGTTTCATCAGGACATACTAGGCAAACACAATGTACATGTTTCTACTCTTAGCCAACTTGTCGCTTCATGAAGACACTGGTGATTGCTATCGCTCTATAATTTATCTGCACTGAACAGACAAGTGTTGTCCGTTCAGCTCTCCTCTCATCAGAAGTCCCCCCACACATACACTATAGAGCTCCTCCTCAGATTCGAGCTTCATGAATGTAACGTAGATAACTTATAGCGACTTAGGATTAATATGATATGATATCTCAAATTCGTGGGCTGTGAACGCCTCCAGCCAGATGTCAACCATCTGAGTTCCAACGTCCTGCGGCTTCACAGCCTTCCCGATGTGCGGATGCCGCCGAACCGTTGTCGAAGCACCATCACCATCACCGTAACTGCATCTCCAGCTGCCCTATTCTCTCTCCGACTCTCCTCACCCCACCTCCCTCGGAAAGAACAGGGCTCGAGAGAACCATGTCATTGTCACTTACTTGGCTAGCAGACAACTTGGCTGCAATGCTTAAATTCAGGGCTTTGCCTAACATTCCTCTCGAACGACCCGAGCAAAGCTCAAGGCTTCTCCAATTGCCCAATGAACTTTTGGAGTGTGTTTTTAACGATTACAGAGTGAGTTAACTACCTTCTTCTCAACGGGCTTTTTTTGATTTTCTGGATGTCCACTGCTAGTTCCAACCCAACGACCTGCAGAATATTCGTATGACGTGTTCTGAGCTGAACAACCTTGTAAAGCACCGCGTTCTGCACTCTGTGGCGCTGGCAACATCGCCTGAACAACTGGAAGAGATGGCATCTGGAGGGAATGGGTTCTGCGAGTTCGCGCAGACGTTGTATATCAAACAACTCACACCAGACCATGAGTCACCCGTGTCCGACCCCGCCCTCCATAAAGCCCAGACCAAGTTCTTGTGCCGGGCCATAAAAACCTTGATAAATGTCAAGACTGTCCAGTAAGTTGCGCTCCGATTAACACGACTTCGGCGTTTAAAACCGAATCTAACACTCCACTACAAACAAAGCTGGAAGATGGTTTACCCGCTCAAGTTAAGGACAGATATACTCCGCGCAATTCAACACCTACCGTCATTGGAAGAAATTGACATCGACTACGGAAGTCACCACGTTCATCGCAATGGGTCGAAGATGGCTTTGAGATTATCTTCAGGATATTCCTCAGGATTTTTCAACTTGAAGTCCATTACCCTGAAGCATCCGTACGCAGGATGCTCAAACCAACCTAGTGCCAATGCAGTTTCAGCAGACATCAGTCGCCTCCTCTTATCCTGTCCATCGTTGGAAAGGTTTGATCTCACTGCTAACTATTGCCAGTCCTCCACCTTCCAGGTTGATCTCTCCGACCTCGTCAAAGATCTACCTGACCGTTCCGAAACTCGTCGTCTGATGGCCCTTCGATTGCTCCATGTCAGGCTATCGCCCTCCCCCATCTCGCTCCGATACCTCAAATCCCTTCAGTCTTTGGATGTTCGCAACCTCGAAACATCATTCGATGAGCGTATCTGGGGTGCACTAGCCGCCCAAGGCATTCACCTCAAGGTCCTCAGCATTGCATCAGTAACCACCTCGGTATTGGGCTATCTACTTCAATATCGCGGATTGGAGGAGTTCCACCTCAACGGTGGCTGGGGAGGTTCTCCGAACACCGCGGAGAGGCAGCGTCTGCTGCGTTCGGCCATCCCTCACCATCGCGAAACCTTGACTTCGTTTCGTGTACAGCTCCGCGATGCTTGGCTTCGGGAAGACATTGCAAGAGTATGGTCCTTGGATGAGGTTCAGATCGATTGTTTGCGAGGACTACCCAGATTGAAGAATCTAGAGGTGACATTTATGCACGATAGTGCTGGTAGAGGAATTTTTCTCCCTATTGTGAGTTGTAATTTCTTCGTGTCCTTCGCGACTAAGCCCCTTCCGATTATGTACTAATTCTCTCCAGAATGCTGTCCTCAACGCGTTTCTCAGCTTCTCTGAGACCCTGCGCACCATCCACCTGAATCATTTCTGGACGAAAAGCAATCCGATTGCGTCTGACGGTGTGGTAACTCATGAAAGCGAGCAAATGACGTTCATCACACCAAGTACAATCGAAGAGTCATTGTACTATCTCCTCAACGATATTCACACATGCGATCTGCTCGATGTTGCAGACCGAAGAAACTGGCAACAATTAGAACTCATCGTGATGACCCGCCGATGCCCCATAGTTTTCGATGAAAGTGGCTCATCCACAGGCCTCAGGAGGTATCACTTCAGCATTGGGAGCTGGGAGGGCCTCGCTGCGCTTAGTGTTCGGCCACTAGTTCTGCGAGGCCTTTTCTCCGATGACTGAGTGGTTGTGTCCCCCGTACGCGTACGCACTAGATCAGGGGTCCCAGTGCGAGACAATTTGCAAGAGTTCTTATGTTCCTTCTGATGATACCATGGGCTCCGGTCGAATTTGCTTACTCCTTGTACACTTCCAACATTCTTTCAAGACGGGTCTCTGTGGTAACACCACAGAGACAAGATAACAAGGCGAAAACTTCCCATAATGCCGTCGACCCTTCTGAAAGCGACGCAGCATACGCATGCAAGGGCTTGGATTGAATGACTGGATCCCTTGTAAGTACTGTCTAAGGAGCCCCAGGGCAAGAACGGAGCTCACATTCTTTATTCTGGTGTATCTCAAGTTCTACCATGATGCTATGAGCTCCACAGCCGATTTGATTTTGACTGTTCCTTGTACACTGCGTTGTTTCAATATCATTCGTTTGTTCCTATAAGCCCATTGACTTGGTAAAACTACATTGACCGCCACTTTATTACATTGTTACAATTATTACAATCATGCAGAGGCCGTCCCAGGCAAGGGGATATTGAAGCCTCCAGTTCTGCCCATAACATCGTCAGGATCATACCTCGCCCTAACTTTTCCGAGCTTCTCCAGCTGGTCCTTTCCTCCATAGATCATTTCAACAGGCACAGTCTCCAGCGATGTATTCAAATACCTCGGCATATCTCTCCTTGCGCAGCCCTCCTTTTCGGCGACCGCGAGGATTGCATCGAGAGACCGGTTCATCTCCTTCACCCAAAATTCGTCATCCGCGGGGCGTTCCCATCGGAAGGAAGCGATGAGCGGACTGTAGGGATCACCCGCCTTGTGCGGCCATGCTGCGTCTGGCTGGCTGAGATCGAAGATGGAGGGGTGGAACGGCCAAACTTCAATCACAACAAGGCGGCCACTTTTTTCCACCATGAATTCGCGGACTCGCTAAATTAAAGCTTGAGCGTCTTGACGTTTCAGCGGAAGTTAAGAGATCTACAAACCTTCGCCTGATTAGCCACCTCTGCTACTAGGGCCTCTGTGTAATTTGATACCATAATACAACCAAACCTTCCCCTGTTTACATGAGAAAATTAGATAGATTCATGCAAAGGATTCTCAAATGGATATAACTCGCCTTAAATTTGTCTCCCCGAGATTATCAACTGGAGGTAGCGGAGGTTGAGGCCCGCTACTATTGTTCGATCCTTGTGGGGCTCGCCTAGTAACAGTCGTCGCACTCTGTGTCTGGACAGAAGGCGCAAACACGCGTAGGTCGGAGGTTCCAATATCTTCCAGAAGCTCAGAAATGGACTCGAATATCCCCTCGTAATTGATAAGCGGGAGAATGTCTGGCGCTAAAGTGAGCGCTGCCAAGCCTCCGAGTTCAAGTGCTCCGATTCCGAATGCAAGCAGCGTCGTGAGGAAGTCGTCAGAGCTTTCGCTTTCATTCTTGGAGGGTTGTTGAGGGGCCCCGGTTTTTATCTCGACGGGGTATATCTCGTCACGGCGGAAGGAGGCAACGTTGTAGGTGTGATCGCTAAGACGATGCATTTCAATAAATGTCATCTCTCGGAATCCTGGATCATCGGATTTTTCGGCGAGCTGGTTGGGAGCGGCTACCCCTTCTCCGCCTCCGGCTGTAAAATTCGGGGTCACATAGCACTGGTTGCTCACCGCTGCAAAAACGGGATTCCAGCTCCCACCGGGGTTGGTTGTGTCATTCCAGCTGTCACCTACAATCTTGCGGAAAGCTGCGAACGGCACTTCAGACTCCTCTTTGGGCTTAGGCGCGTCGAGGACACAGTTGGCCGATATGGTGTACTGGAATCATCCGACCGGTGTCAGCACTGGAATGATTGTGACAGTGGTATACTGGTAGCTACTAACCTCTGGTTCCTTATTTCCAGGAGTCAAAACATGCCTGAAACCGACTTCAATCACCGCGGTATTACGCTTTTCCTTCGTGATATGTTCCATGATAGCTTGCTTCACCTCTTGCTCACGGGCACCACCATCAGTAATTATAAGTTTCGCTCCCTGGAAAACACGAGAGATGTCAATGTGAATTAGAATACATACGATCCATGCGACGACCAGTGAAATAAACTTACGTAGGTCATGGTTTGGGGATGAGTTTTGAGTGTAAAACGTGTAACGATCCCAAAGTTATTAGCGCCTCCCTGCCAGTAGTCACAACAGAATGGTCAGCTGAGATAAACATTGAAGCCGGGGAGAGAACAGACCCTCAAAGCGTTGAATAGCTCTTTGTCTTCACCTGTGCTCCCGTCGCTGACTTCAAGAATGAGACCCTTGGGTGTCACTATACGGAAAGCTTGGATATTGTCGATGCCCAAGCCTAGCCGACTAGACTTCAAAGAGTATCCGCCACCGAGGAGGAGCCCTCCAACACCAACACCCGCCTCGACGCCTCCCACAACGCCTACGCCGTGCTTCGCAGCCTTTCGGTAGACAGCACCCCAGAGGGCTCCTGCCCCGACGTGAAGCACGTTCCCAGATTCTGATTCCGCGTACTTGATTTTGTCAAAGCGGGTCATAGAGATCTGGATCCCTCTTGTGGAGGAGAACGCAGGGGTCATGGAGTGCCCGCCTGACTTGACCTACATGGAATTCAAAATCGAGTCAAAATTATGGACTGGAGACGATCTTAGGCTAAAACTTACAGCAAATGGTGCTTTGTATCTCCCGATGACCTGGAGGATCTTGGCCAAGTCCTCTTCTCCGCCAGGTTGAATAGCGGCAACGGCTAGGTCACTGCTACTGGTGAGGAAGTGCCTAGAACTCTCTTTATAACCTGCCGACACTGTTCATCCAAGTGAGTAATTCGAAATATTTGACAAGTCCAGTGTAGGGACTGACTGAAGTCATAGAAAGACGAGCCCTGTTTAGACTCGTCGCAGATGAGCTCCAGCTCTGCCATCAGGTTTTCATAATTCTGGGTTGGAGAATTGCCGCTCATCGTATCTCGCTGAGTCGCTGGGTTTGAGGTAGAAAGAGATGGAAGAAGAGACCGAGCCCAGGGGTTGGATTGAACCCCTCTCCAAGCCCTCCCATTCTTATACACTTTGCCTGTTGGCAGCTAGCTTGAGGGTTCACCGGAGATAGATTATCTAGGTCGTCACCTGAACGATGTTCTGGTCATTGGGGCGTCGGCGACAGCAAGCACCGGTCTGCATTTGCGCTGCCATCACGCCTGGCGAGCATTCATTCCAGACATCCCGACGCCTTGAATGAAGACCAGAGAAGAGGTGGCAATTGAGTGCGTCGAACTAGACGTGGGAGATGGTGGCCTGGTAAAAGATTGGTTGATCTCAAAATCCATGCCTAAGCAGCGGCAGACGGGTGGACAACAAATCGGTCTTTTGAGCGAAGAAGGGTTTCCAGGATTCCAGCATTGACAAGGACATAGGATTGAATTGATTGAGAGCTGTTGTACATAATACAAAACACAATGATGCAGAGAGATTTAATGCGCAGATTGTAGATGAAGAAGAGAGGACGGTAACATAAGCTATGATATGCGAAAACGTGGTGCTTAGGAGGCTTGTGCAAAGGCGATGGCAGTAGTATCGGAATGGGACAGGGAAATGACAACCTTCTTGATGCCCTTTTGTTCAGCGAGGCGCTTAGCTTCGCCATGGAGGCGGACAGTGGGGACACCGGCTTCGTCGTTGACGATTTCAATCTCCTTCAAGGCGGCGGCAGCACCCTTCGACTTGACTCCGAGGGACTTGAACACAGCTTCCTTGCCGACCCAGCGAGCAGCGAACGACGATGGAGGGGAAGGTTGATTTTGGCAGTACGAAATCTCGGCATCAGTGAAGTTGCGAGAAACAAAGTTGGCGTTATGCGAAGGGACAGCTGAAATGAGTTCTACGAAGAAAAGGGTTGATCAGCTACGTAAGTGATAAGGCGGGAGAAAATGCCTACCTTGATCGACGCCAACACCAGCGGGGGAATCACTCCAGAGATCGGAGGCTACGACGCTGGAGAGGGTCTCGACGTTGGCCTTGTCCAAAGGTGCCTGCTTGGTGAGTTTCTTGAAAGAGTACTCGCCAATCTTGTTGTCGTATTCAGCCCGGGATAACGAGTTCAACAATACAGGCCTTTCCATGTCGGGAGCATATGGAGGATGTTCCTTGATCTTAACGAGGTTGTTGTTGATCATCATGTCGCTCATCGCCTTGTACGACTGAAGGGCTCGGGTCTGGTTGCGAACCTTGTACCTCTCGTAGTAAGTAGGCTCGAGAGCACCCAAGAGGTATCGGGGATGAACGACCATAGCAGTGCCACCCACTTGCCCGAAGCCGAACGACGACATGACTCCGGCACGAATACCGTCGGTGTGGATGGACTTAGAGGGGAACATGAGGTACTTGCGGTCCTGGAAGTGGGAGTCGATGTTGCTACAGGAATGGTCAGGTTACCGCAGAAGCAGAAGAGGCCAATGTAACTTACTCGCTGTTGCGGTTGCCCGGCACGATACCAGTAATGACACTCTGAAGAAGGCCAGTCATCTGCCATGCTGCAGATCCACCCTTAGCATGCCCAAGCAAGCTCTTCTGAGCCATGATAGGAACGGCGTTGCCAGGTGTACGAGAGATAGTGGTGAAGATATCATTCCAGATTCTCGTTTCGTTCTCTTCGTTGGCCTTGGTACTGGTACCATGGATAGAAAGGACACCAATATCATCGGCCGTGAGACCCCAGACAGCGAGAGCGCGGCGCAAAGGTGCGATTTGAGGATCACTGCCTTCAAGCATGCCGTACATTGAAAGGGCGCCCTTTTCTTGACGAGCAGCATCTGCCTCCAGGGAAGCCAAGCGATCCGAGATGTAGTCTTCGCTGACCTCTTCTCCCTGAGACTTGCGGAAGGTGACCTCTTCGTGGAATTGACCGTGTTCGTATTCGAGCCACTGCGAGATTTGCTTGCGACGGAAAGCGAGTTGACGAGACCGATATGCGACATCCAAGATGGGGAGCGGGTGCTTAGGTGCAACTTCCCGGGCGACAGTGAGAGCTCCTTTTCCAGGGGCAGGAACGGAGCGACCAGCCTTGTCACTATATTGGTTTCAGGATGAGGATCATAACAAAATATTGACTCAGGAAGACTCACGTCGAGGTAGAAGTGAAGGCGAGAATTCCGCGAATGGGGGCGCCAAGTTCCAGGGCAGTCTTTGCGCTCATGACGACGTGAACACCACAACCTTGTGATTCCATGAACTGTTTTAAAAGGTGTCAGAGGAATTTACTCGGACTAGGATGATATGACTTACTCCAGCGCGAGATGTTGTAGCAGGGCGCGACATTTCGGTGGGCTCACGACCCATAGCGAACTCGGTTTCCGCATTGCTAGTAGCCTTCATGTTGGCGAACTCGTAGGAGCCTTCTTCACTGATATCGTCGAAGCCACCAGCGAGCATGACCTTGGCCTTGCCCGACTGAATAGTGTCGCAGGCAATCTCGAGGGATTGAAGGGCAGTGGCACTAGAGTAAGGTAAGAGACAAGTTTGACATCTAGCAAACGAGAATTCACGCACCAAGCACCAACAGGAATCTTGACAGGACCACTCGAAGACAAAAGGAGAAGGTTGATCCATCCCGCGGTGGTGTTAATGAAACTAAGGGCGAAATTAGCACCAAGTGGGATGAAATAGGCTTGCAACTCACGTTTCTTGGAGAATGTCGTTTTGTACTTCCTTCTCATCACGCCTGTCCTTGAACATCTTCGACAAGCTAACCATGCCACCCATTCCGCTACCAATCGCAGTGCCGACGTCAGAAGGATGCATGTGCTTGTACAATTCGTAGGGGTCGGTGATACCAGAGGTGTTGAGTGCCTCAGCAGTGGAAACCAGGGCCCAAAGAGTAGCGCGATCGGTTTGCGCAATGATGTCGTCGGGAATACCGTAACGTCCAGCGTGCCATCCGGTCGGGACCTGTCCAGCAACGGTGCGGCTGAACTTGAAGGCCTTGGGAACGAAGACGATGGCTCCCTTCTTCAACTTGGCAAACCATTGATCGCCCTCGCCGGCCCAGATATCGCACTTGTCGCCATGCTGGAGCTTGAACTTCTGGGCTTCAGAGTCGGACACTTCGATGGGCTCGAGGTCGTGGAGCAGCTCGATCTCCTGGTTGAAGACCTTCTTGTTGGGGTCATAGCCACGGAAAATTTCAGGTTCTACGAGAAGAGATCAGACACAAATAAACATGGGTAGGAGGAAGGAAACATACCAATGAGACGAACACCAGCGTGTGCCATGATCTCCTTCTCATAGCGACCCTTCACGTCCTTATCATCGACAGGCTCGTTCGTCTTGGTATCAACCCATCCAACGTAGAGAGATCCATCCTTCAAGCGCCCATTGAAATGCTTGATGAAACCCATGATCCAGGCCAATTCAATGCAACCGGTGATAGTGAGCTCGCCGCGAGCTTCCATCTCCCATCGAGTGCGAGAGCTACCCCAGGGTCCGACTTCGCCATACCCAGTGACGACGACGACTTTCTCAAGATCGATCAAGCCGCGCAAGGAAGCAACGTCGGAGAGAGAATTGAGGGACTCGAGAGCAGGGAATTCGAATTTGAAGTTGGCGCGAGGGAGGACGTCGACGGTCTGGAGCAGGCGCTCGGCTTCGACACCATGAACAACCTTGTAGTCGGCAGAGTTGTCGCGAGTGACGGCCTTCGAGATGTCGGCCTTCTTGTGGAGTTCGTTCCTGATGCGGCCAGTAATTTCAGCGAGGTCAGGCAGACGATCCATACCACCGTTCAAGTCGGCCCAGAGCGGTTCGACCTGGGTGATGCTGAAGAGGAGAGGGTGCATGAGGCCAAGAATGTTGAACGCCATTTCCTTCGCCGAGAACGTTCGGACACCATACTTCTCGAGTCCTTGAGCAACGATGTTGGTGGGACCCATCAAACCGGTACCACGAGTCCAGCTGAACGAAAAGTCAGAGATCATGAAAACGAAAGAGAACGTAAGAAGACGAGGACATACCCAATAACAGCACCAGCCAAGCAAAGATATTCACCCCAACTTTCAGAGGCCCATCGTTGGAAGAGAGTCTCGAGCGAGATCTTGGACTCGGAGTAGAGACCATCGTTACCGAACAAACCGTGGTTGGGTGAGAGGGGAAGGATGACCTGGGTAGGGCGGGTGACGAAGTGGCGGCTAGCCTTCTTGTTCTTGACAGCTCCAAGGATACGGAGAAGGTTGACCAACATCATACGATGTGCCAACTCGGACCTATCGTCAAGTCCGTCGATCTCGCGGCCATTCTCGGGGATACCAGCGAAGGGGAGGATGTAGTCGAGATCCATGCCGAGGGTTGAGTAGATGTAGTCGACGAGGGCCTCAACGTCTTGCTTCGACGCTTGGTTGAATGGAACGACGGTCAAGGCCGAGCCACGACTGCCAACAGAGTGATAGATGGACTGATAGTACTCAACAGTCTTGCGGTTGTAGCTGGAAGTGGTGATGACGACTTGGGCACCGCCAGCAAGCAAGCCCTTAACAACCTCGATGCCGATAGAACCCTTTCCGACGCCGGTGAGCAAAGCGTTCTTGTCCTTGAAGGTCGTGCCAGACGTCGCGATTTCGTTGAGAATATCCAAGTAGACGCCGGTAAGGTTGCTGCTGTATTCCCACGAGTTCCCAACGCGTCTCTTGAGATGAAGGAGGGGCATAGAGTTGGAAGCGATAGAGGTCACTGAGGGGATACCCGTGACCTGAGGGCGAAGGAATTCAGACGACGATCGTCGGCTACGGGGTGCAGAAGGAGGGACGGAGTTCTCGGGATTCTTGATGAGAGTGCGGATGACATCCTCATACAACGACTTGATACGGTTTCGTTGGTCGTCGTTGACTTCAGGAAGGGTGGAGATAATAGTCCAGAGCTTGTCAACGTCGTCTTGTACCTTCTGGATGTTGATGGTCTCAGAAACAGCACCACCACTGGCCATCTCCTGCACGTATGCCTCGAGCTTGCGAACCTTCTCGCGAACGACTTCGCTGTAGACGATGTCACCCTTGGCAGTGACCTCAGTGTGAGGGGCAGTAGGGAAAGTCACTAAAAGAATGATGAGCAGCGCCCCGGCAGAACGGCGAAAAAAACATACCATCTTTGTAGACAGGAGGGTTTCCAAGCACCTCGCGGGTGTTGTCGATGAGTTGCTGACCGAACTCCTTCGCGAGCTTGTAGTTTTCGCCCTTGGAAGGGTCGGTGCGGTCGATACGGTACTGCATATATTGGAGCATGTCGGGGTCGGCACGGTTGAGGAGGGCAATGCAGCGAGCAGTGATTTCACGATCGACAGTGGTAAGACGCCCATGAATGATGTCGTAGAACATGATCAGGGCATCTTGACGAGCCCAGTTCCAGGACGAGTCGAAGTGGCGAGCCTTGAGAGGGTCGAACCGAGGTTGAATGCCGTCGATGTATGAGTCGCCGTGTTCGCGAGCGATAGAGTCCAACTTGCTCTGGAGGGCAGCTGCGTTAACCCTCTCGGTGTCAAAGGCGATCTCACCAGCACGAGAGTCGCGGCCGAGGTAACGCATGTAGACTTCGATCTGCTGCTGAGCGAACTTCTCTTGGTTGGCCTGGAACTGGAGGAACTCTTCGCTGTTGATGACGGCACCTCCGCCTCCGCCTCCTCCACCTCCACCGCTAGACTGCGCAGACAGGGAGATGCCAGCACGTTGAGCGTAGACGGGAACGATGGCGTCGATCCATGCCTTAGCCTCAGCCTCGGAACCCAAGCGCTTGGGAGGCTCGAGAGTCGTCGCGAGGAGAAGGACACCATCCGCTCGAGAGGGACCAAGACCCCAAGTCTTGTTGAGGTAGGACTTGATGGCAGAGGCGTTGAAGCCACCGGGCATCTTGCCACCGACGAGACGAGAGACGAGACCGGCGCTGTACTTGCCAAGAGATCCAGTTGATCCCAACCCTGCAGCGAGCTCTTCCAAAGGAAGTTCTTCACCCTTCTCCGGCGCAGAGCTGAACTCTTGCTGAAGATCACCGAGAATTTCGTTCTGCAAAGTCGACTTGCCACCAACGAGATCCTTGATGGACTTAGAGACGGGGATCTCGTCGACCTTCTTCTTGAGTTTCTGGGCAACAATGACGAGGAGAATTTCGGCGGAAGTGATGGGAGCGTCCTCGATGCTAGCCACGGGACCGGAAGGAGCGGCGACGGCGACGGGGGCAGCGGCAGCAACAGGGGCGGCAGCAGCAGCGGGGGCAGAAGCAGCGGGAGCCTCTTCAGCAGGAGCAGCCTCGGGCTCATCCTCGAACTGGTAGTAGATCTCCTTGCCGTTCTTGGAGTGGCAGAGGATGGCACGGTTGCGGGTCAACGAACCATCAAGGGACTCGTATTTGGCCTTGAAGGTTCGGGTGGCCATACCAGTGAGCGTAGGTGAGGGACCGATTTCGATGAGGCGCTCGAAAGCGAACTCGATGAAGAGGCGATCCTGAGTTTCGATCCAGCGGACAGGGGAAGCGAATTGGTAGGCGAGGAGCTCGACGAGGATGATGTATGCAAGCTTCTGGCGGTTCTCGCTGTTGCCCCAGTTCTCTTGTTCCCACTTGCGCAAGACCTTGTCGAGACGGGGGGAGGAGGTTTGGTCGTAGATGATTTGAGCATACTCGTGGGAAACTTCGAAGGGCTTAGCGATGAGGTTAGGAATGTATTTGCCGATGAGCATGTCGGGGTTGAGGTCCTCGGGATTGATCTTTTTCGAGAGGTCTGAAGACGTTATCGTGAGCCTAAGGTTCAGTATAACAGATGCAAAAACTTACAGGCACGGAAAGGAAGGACACCAGCCCACAAGTAGCGGGAATGGAAGGGCACGTCAATACCGGGGAGAGGGATGGTAGCGAAGCCGCGGTCCAACTTGATGTAGCCATCCTGAGCCTTCTGTTGCTCAAGCGACTTCTCGTGGCACGACTTGACGATTTCAGTGAGCATCTCCTTCACCTTCTCGACGGTGAAAGTCTCGGTCAACTACGGAAAAAATCAGAGAAGCTGTTGTGCAATTAGAGATACAGACAAACCTTGGCGATGTCGATCTTCTTAACCTTGAGGTAGTTCAAGACGTTGGTGAGGGTTTGAAGAGCAACGAGCTCTCCAGCGCAGACATATTGTTGGCCCTAAACACAAAACAGTCAGCACCAAGAAATACATTGGAAAAACGGAGACTTACCTCGACGTTAAAGTTCACGATTTCGAGCAAAGTCGATGTGGTAGTTGCGATAGACTCGACAACTTCACGGAGGGCGGCATCGGTGAAAGAAGGAGAAATTCGGCTGGGGTTGACGGCGCACATAGCATAGTTGGATCGGTTGAGAGCGTCACGCTCGACAGCACGTTGCATGGTGATACCTCGATAGAAGACAACGTCGACGAGGGCGGAGATGTGCAGGACGTCGGCGATGGAAGCAAGGGCGGAGTATTCTCCGAGAGAGTGACCAGCGAAGGCACAGTCTTTCTGGACGAAGCCCTTGGCCCGCATGTCTTCGAAGGCAGCCTTTTCGGTGACGACGAGGGCGATTTGAGCGAACTGAGTAGCGAAGAGAAGACCATTGGGATGGCTGAAGGTGTACTTGGCAGTGCGAATGTCGATGTCGGAGAAAAGAGGGAGCGTCTTGACGTGGCCGTCCTTGTCCATAGCATCGTAGGTCATGTCCATGTAGCGCTGACGAATAGCTTGACCCTTGATACCACCGAAATGGATGGTCTTCTCCTTCGGGTTATCCTTGACGATTTCAAGGATCGAGAAGCCGTAGACGGCGAGCAAATGAGCGTCGGCACCATCCCAAACAGCACGAGCCGCAGCAGAGTTGTTGTAGAGGTCCATTCCCATTCCCTGCTCCTGCGAACCTTGACCAGTGAAGACGTAGACGGTAGGGGGTTGAGCGACCTCGGCGGAACCTGAGAGGACCTTCTCGCCCTGGCTGTTGACGGTCTCGACGTTGACGACGATGTTTCCATCGCGCATGCCGACGTGTTTGACCTTGACGCTGAGCTCGTCGCCAGGGATGACCATGCCGACGAAGCTGACATTGTACCTAGAGGCACAAGTCGAAAAGTATCAATAACCGTTCCAAGGAGAAAAGAAACATACATACGCAATAACTCGCTCAGGATGACCCTTCGCAACGACAGTCTCCACGTATCGTCGAGTTGCAGCACTGGACCACAATCCATGGGTGATAGTAGCAGGAAGAGAAGCGTAATCGGAGAAGTAAGGGTTGATATGAATAGGGTTGAAATCGCCAGAAATCTTGGAGTAAGGCTCGTTGGTGAGGGGAGCGTTGAAAGTCGTGAACCCATCATTTCTGCTGAGAGTATATCCATCGTTAGAAAGAGGAGTGCTCAAGCCTTGAGGAGTGCCGTGACGTTGCAAGTAGGCGAGGACAGGGTTGCCCAAGCAGTTCTCCTCGGAGAACTCGACAGTGCCGACCTTGACGAGGACCTTGAGCTGGTTGCGAATGAAGATATCACCATCGACGTCGAGCTTGCGGAAGGTTGACTTGTCCTTGAACGAGACGCGGGAACGAATGCGGAAGATGAGAGAGGTGCCGGGGGTCAGAGAATAAGAGTCGTCTTCCCAGTCGTGCCACTCCTTCGACTCCAAGACGCCGATGGAGGCAACGGTGTCGAAGGGGACAAGGTAGTCGGGCTCCTCCGTGATCTCAAAGGTGTTCTCATAGTCGTCGAAGCGACCGCGGTAGAGGAAGGCGGAGACAACCTCGATGACACGCTCGCCCTTGCGGTAGACGTATCCCCGGACCTTGACGATCTTGCCCTCGTTGGCGTTGGTGACGGAGACGATTTGAGCCTCGGCCTTGCAAACATCGCCGACTTGAAGAGGCTTGGCTCCATCCACCATACGGAAGCCGTTGGAGAGATGCACGAGTCGGAGGAGGTCGCCGTCGATGGCAGAAGGGAAGATGGACTTCATGATAGCCTATAGGGATTGATGAGTATGGAAACTACTGCAGAAAAAAAGGAGATGTACACACCTTCCAGCCAGTAACGATGGCGAAATCCATAGGAGCTTGAGTGTTCTTCGTCCTCGCAGAGGTGTAAGCCTCGCCCTGGTTCCCAACAACAGCACAGAACTGCTCAACGTCCGCTTCCTCGATCGTCACCTCAGGCCCAACGAAGGTTTCATTGATGTTGATGTTGGGGAGCGTCTCGTTGTCGCCATACCACAACTTCCAGTAAAACTCCTTGATATGCTTGTTGCGATCAGCAGCGACTTCATGAATGGGGTTGAAACCTTGCGACGGCTTGTACACAAAGTGGAGGGAGAGGGGGACAGAGACACCACCACGCTCTTCAAACAGGACGACTTCGATGGCCTTCGACGATGCAGTGTAGGTGACCTCGACAGCCTTGAAGTTTTCGATATGGGAGCCATACGATCTTGCACCATTGTAGAATGTCACCGAGGTGGGGACCGAATCGGCGTAGGTCTTGACGACCTTCTGACCGCGACGAGGAGCGAGCAGACGTTGAATAGCATTGTCGAGGTAGTTGGAGCCACGAACGATAGTCTTGGAGGTCAAAAGAGCCCTCAACCAGCTAAGGTTGGGACCCGCGAGCGTCTCGAGCCATGCGCTGGTTTCAGGAAGTTGATCCGAAACCTCATAAGTGACCTGATTCCCAGAGACCGTACGCGTGACGCCAGAGATAGCGGGAGCGGATTGAGGAACAGGGGCAAGGTAGTCGACAACAGGAACGTTCGACACGTCACCCTTGTACTTGCGTTCGAGCAGACGATCGATGAGATGCTTGTTGACGCCGCCGAGGATGTCCTTGACGGGCTCGTCCTTGACCTTCGACCACTTGACTGCAACAGGCCCCTGAAGAATGCACACACGCTGAGGATCTTGATCAAAGACCGCGTCGATATCCTCGGCCGCCCACAGCGAGTCCTATAGGAAAATCATATCGTCATCAGAACATGTGGATCAAAATCACATGCAGGAAAACTTACCTTCTTGAACCATACTTCAAAGGTCGCGTCGAGTACGGGGATGAAGGGAACGGGTTTCTGACCAGGTCGCTGTGCGATAGCGAGGAAATACGCCGTATCCTCCGCCGCAAGCAGCTGCTCCCTTCCAAGCGGGTACTTCTCGAAGAACTGCTGCACAAACGGCAATGGATCGTCGAGCGAAGTATACGACTGAAGCAGGGAGGGCTTGATTCCTCCTCCATCAACACCAGCAAATCGCTCTTCGACGCGACGCAGCCAATCGCCCGTCAAGTTCCTCAACGAGATGTCGACCCATCGTTGCTGATGCGCGACATGCATCAAGCGCACCATCCTCAACACCGTCTCCTCGTAAGTCATGTCTCCCAAATCCTGCGCAACACTACCATCCTTCTTCCACCCGAACCAAGGCTTAGAGAAATCCTTGTTCAGCTTCTCGATGATCTCATCCCTCCTCTCCTTCAACCACGGCACACGCTTCTCCTTCGGCAACTTGAACACCGTATCGTCAAACTCCTTCCACAACTTCACACCACGCGTCGCAACCTTGTGAATCGGTTCACCCAACTCCGAACGAACAGTCAAGATACCACCAGTCGCCTTCGTATACGTTCCCTCCCACTGCGCGTCGTCGACCCCCGAAGCCGCGACGATGAGGTCCTTGACAGACGAGCTCGTATGCGCCTCCTTCGCAACCATGACGCGACTGGCGAAGAGGAAACCATCGAACGGCATCGGCTGAACACCAAACCTCTGCACAGACCAATCACCCGACAAGTACTCCCAAACATCTTCACCAGACCCAAAGCCGGATCCACCAACGAGGATGATGTTGGGGTGCTCACGGATGGCGCGATACGTAGAGAGGACGGGCTGGTGGAAATCCTCAAAGGAGTGGTGTCCACCAGCACGACCACCCGTCCACTGCATGATGATCGGGAAGTCGGGGTTGGCAGCGGCGATGTTGATCACCTGGCGGATACCATCGACGGAACCGGGCTTGAAGGAGACGTGCTTGATTCCGGCTGCCTTGAGCCCGTCAATGATCTCGACGGCCTTCTCGGTGGTGGGGATACCAGCAGCAACACAGAAACCTTCGATGGGGAGACCTTCCTTCCTCATCTCTTGCCAGAGAGGGAACTGGAAGGTAAACTGGCGGGGGTTGATATAGAGCGCGTTGAGAGTAATGCCGACACCATCGGGGATCTTCTTCTGGATTTCGGCGACCTTGGAACGGAGGGCCTTCGCGTTGTAGTGTCCACCACCGGCCAACTCAATGTGGTACCCGGCATCGAGGACAGCGCTGACGAAACCAGTCTTGACAGTAGAGGGGGTCATACCAGCGACCATGATGGGAGGCTTGCCAAGGAGACGGGAGAACGGGGTGTCGAGGAAAAGTTCGCCCTCGCTATTCAATCGATCAGCAAACGCCTCGACCGCATACGAGCCAGCAAACGTACCTGTTGCGCACGAGTCCAGGAGACCACTTCTTGCTCCACCAATCCTCATACTTGACGCTTGACGGGTTATAGAGCTCAACATCGCCCTTTGCCCGGATCCCAGCAACGACCATACGCACGCCGCGGCCTTCAAAGTTCTTCACAGTCAAAGGCCCAATCCCACTGGCGCCACCAGGACCAAAGTCAATAGCATGGGTAGCCGTTTCGGGGAAGTTGGTAGCCTTGTCCCAATGGATCGGCGATGTGAAAATCTGTTCACAAAGAGACCGGGTTACGGAGGTTGACAGCTCGCGCAAGTCGGAACCTATATAGAAACGCGTCGTTAATTAAAAGCTAAATTTATAGACGCGACTGCGCTGCGGGAACGCGTTACTCACCATCTTCAGTGTTGTAGACCGGGATCTTCAAATCCTTCGCCTGCCACAACTCCTCGCCCTCCAAATCGTCGTCGATCAGCTCTTCCGTCAACTCAGAGAGGTAATCGCTGTGGTAGGGTACGCCGACGAGCAAGAAGCGAATGGAAAAGACGGGCTTGCGTTGGGAGAAGGGAATCTTGCTCTGGTCGGTGCCAGAGGGAGCCTTGACCTTGCGGAGGGATGTGACTAAACCGAAGAGAGACTTGGGGGGACCAGTGATGACGAAAGCCTTGGTACCATTGTGGAGAGAGATGAAAAGCTTCGAGTTGTCGGGGAGGTACTTGTTGGTCTTGGTAATATGAGGTTCGAGTTCCTTCAAGGTAAGGCCAGTGACGGACAACATGGGGCTGGGGGTACCCTCACCGCCCTCGATAGCATCTTGGACGATGGCGGGGTCGATGGCCGTGACAGGGAAGGCCTGCTGGCCGCGGAGACCGGAAAAGAAGAGCCACTTCAACGCCTTGCGCGAGTTCTCGGTAAACTCTTCAAATGTCGAAGAGGCAGAGATGGCGACGGCGGATACGATGCCTTGGGAGTGACCGGTGGCTCCCTTAATGCGATCGCGAAGTTCACCAGGGGTGATACCGGCAACCCGGCACACGACAAGGTATTGGACAAGTTGGGTGAGACCGATGAGAGGGAAAGAAATGGGGACAGAGGCGGTATACGCCACTGATGGACGGGGGGTGGCCCCAGAGAGCCAGGACAGAACGTCCAAACCGAAGGTGTACATGGAACTCTCGCTTTCTTCCTCAGCGAGAGGGATGAGGAGGTCGTTGGTGAGGGTCCTGACATATGGCTCGACGAATGGTTTGTAGATGTCGTAAAAGCCTTGCAGCTCGTCGAGGTAAACCTCGTTTGTGCCTTGACCGCCGAACAAGGCGAAGACAGAGGCCTTGCCATCAGAGGCGGCCTTCAAGAGAGCTGATTCCGGTTGACGGGGGATATCCGTGACGCCTTGGGCCTGCAGGGTGCCAATGGCGGCAAAATAGGCAGTGAGGACGAGTTTCCGATTTTCGGTAGAATAAGAGGCGGCCAAGGTATGAATATCTTTGGTGACGAGGTATGATGATGTGAAGTGTTTGAGGACATTATAAAGAACAGCGGTACGGGCATTAACAGATTGTGTGTCCTTGGGGACGCCCGAGGCGACATGGGCGAGGAATCGGGCAGTAAGCTCTACAGATGCTTCTGCCTGGGCGACGAGGTCGTCGTCGACCACGATCCCCGCGTCTATAGTGGATGCAAACTCCTCTCGGAGGACCTCAGCAGCGATCCACTCGTCTGCAGCGGTCGATACTGGAATAGAGACCTGTGGAGGGCGCCATCGCGACGCGTCAGCTCATCGATATCCGATGCCCATCGGTTCTGCAACGCACCTTGAGCTGGCCCTGGGCGATTACCAGAGGGCGAGTAGCGATTTCATTAGCACGGATAGCATGACCGTTCATCGAGGCCATTTTGGATGGTGAGGAAAGGGGGTTGGAGAACGGGGAGCACGACGAGGAATGGGGTCAATATATGGAGGGTAGGGCTGCTCCCAGCTGGTATAAACCGACAGGCGTGCAGGGCCTGGTTTCTTTACAGAAATTAGTTTTATTGACCCCAACCCCAAAGTTCGGCCCAACTGAGGCCAGGCGAACACGTGACGGACGCGCAATGGGTCCAGACGCGCTAATTTGCTCGGACATCACGCCATAAAAGGAAGGTTGGGCTCAAAATTGGTGATGGCGCAGGGGCTTCTGATTGGCCCGTCCTTCCGCCTTCCGAGGCTACTCTGCACCGGCCCCAAAGTTCCTGCCCCATGTCGACGACAACGCGAAATGAATTGGCTGCTGCTACTTAGTTTACATACTGTAATAGACGTGAACGTGGACGTGTCAGGCATAGCAAGAAAAATCGTGAACTAAAATCAGAACTCGTACCAATGCGAATGAAGATATCAGTTGGGGTAGAGTTGTAGATGCGGTTGGGGTAACGACAAAGTAAGCTGTACAAATACACTGTGTCTTGAATGATGACGAAGTTCAATTGAACGCAAGGGGGAAAGGAAAGCAATAGAGGCCGAGCCACCAACAAACTTTAGCCGCCGTCGCGGACCTCTTCCTCCGCGTCGCAGATCTCCTGAATCCCTTCCCTGAAGAACACAACGTTGTACTCCAGCAGCCCTCGTCGGCTGTCCCATACGCTTGTTGGTAAGACAGCCAGCAGGGCCAGGTGCCGAGTAATGAGGTGGTAGGTCAGGGTGGTCCCTGGGGTCACCGGATGTAGTGTCGTCGCAGCACTGGGGTAGAACAGTTCCTTGGGGTGTTTCCAGGTCGGCGGGTGGGGTACAGGTGTGATGTCAGTTGCTGGTGGACCCGACGCCACCGATCCACGCAAAGAAGGCGTTCGCGAGGGTCCAGAGGTGGCTGTTGGGGGTGGCGTGTTCGGTGAGGGTCTCTGTCGACCGGGTCCTGCCGTAATCGACCTAAGCAGCTTGGGTGAGCCCGAGCTTGAGCGAAGCGGATGAGCAACTCACTTGTAGAGAGGGCCAAATGAATTCAACATTTGGAGATAGTCACAGCACAGATTGTGAGTTGCAGAATCCACCGGGGAAGCATCGGTTGCGATATAGAGGCGTGATCGAACGTCAAATAGGAACGCCTTCGGAGACTGGGAGTTCTGTGGGGAGTAAGCAACCAATACAAGTACAGGGTAATGTGTCGCTTACTGCACAGAAAACATTCAGGAGTTCCTCGAGGTACGGTAGGGAGTCGACCAACTTTTGCAAAACCTTGGAGAAGGACTCGTGCAACGAATGATCGTACACCGAAGTAAGGTAAAAGTTGATTGGGAGGTGCTCATAGTCCGGGTTGATGTCGATGAGACGGTCGAGGACGCGGTCGTTGATTTGCCTATAATTCTCTGCAAATCGTGTCAGGAGTGGTCATCGCCGTGCAACAGCACCCGCACCAATCTTATCATCTTCCTGCAACTTTTCCGCCTTGTGGACGAACACTTCTATCGCAATGCCGGGCTTTGCCTTGTTCGCAGCAATGATAAACTCGACCAGCTTTGAAATCGGCTGGTTGTAGAGGTCCTTGAGGGGAGGGTGAGCCAAGCCAAGCCCCTTCAAAGGACACACACTTACCCTGATATCTATCACGAAGATAATGGACGAAAACTCGGAGAGCGGTGCGCCTAGAGTCTCAACAGTGACATTCGCAGGCGTGTCCCAAATTTCCAGTGGAACGACTGTGCTAGAGATCCGTCTGTAAGTCCCAGAACACGAGATCGGGGAATGACACTCACTCAATGGTGTGCTTCACCACCCGCATCGTCGTCTCGAGATAGAACGTCTGCTTCGGAGGCAGCTGGTTGAACAGGACCTGGAGAATGGAGGTCTTGCCTGCCCTAGGTGGGGTCAACAGGAGCGAGACGGTGCCCAGCAACGAGATGCGTACCTCCTCAGTCCGAGCAACAGCACCTTTGTCCTCTGTCCAGCGACCGACGGTGTCCCATGGCCATTGAGTGTTTGGGCTGCAGGGGGCTCAGCTGCAGCCATTTAAGCGGGAGGACGAAGGTTGACGCGCCAAAATCGAAAAAAGGCGAGGAGTGCGCCAGCGGCGGCCCATTGACAGCGGCTGGGTGCGGCTGTCACATGCTTTTGGCAGGCGATCCCGAGCTATGAAGTCAGTTTTCCCACACTCCTTCTCTCAGAGCCCGTTGGACAGACGAACGTGCGTGAATTTCCTCGAATTTCCGTCGATTTAATTTGTTCCGGGTTCTCTGACATATTATGCGTGGATATAGCTCTCTTCTTGACGATCACATCCTCGCCTCCTCGTCGTCGCAGCCATGAAGTTTGGCACCAAGATCAGTGTAAGCCTCCCCATTTGCAGCGTTTTTGGCGCCAGGAATGACGTTCGATATGTTTAGACCGACTTGTATAGCGCCTGGAAGCCGTTCTACCTCGACTACAATGGCCTCAAGCGCGAACTCAAGGTACCATCCACTTAGGAGTCGTCCGATGAGGCTGCTGAGATTCTGTTGCAGGCGCGGACCAGCGGCAGACACTGGAACGACCAAGATGAGGAGGAGTTCAGGGCAATGTTGACCAAAGAGCTCGACAAGATTCACGACTTCCAGAAAGACAAGGTACGCTGGTCGATGCTGCTATCCGTCTCGCTCTCTCCTTGGGGACTGGCTGGCTGACTGACTGTCATCCACCCACTGCTTCTCCCTGCCAAAATAGGTCGGTGAGAAAGCCGTTATCGCTTCCCTGCCAAAAGTGCTCGGCAACGTCGTGTCTGCCTCTCGCGCAGTCTATTTGTCCTGGTTTCATTCGCGCACGGCCGACTCCACTCTTCTGCCGTTTTCTCCTAATCCAAGGGAATCCAACTGACTGATCAATCCTACATTAGACGTCCGAACTTTCCAAACGTATCCGAGAAGCCGAAAAAGAGGTCAAAAAGCTTGTCGCAGAAGAGCACGAGACCGACCGCGATCCTCGTTCTGGGTCAACGTCAAGAGCAGATATCGAGGGCCAACAAGCGGATCACGATCCCTACGCTCACGACGGCGGTTCTGATGACGATTTGAGCGACGACGAAGACGGCCACGACTCGGATGAATCCTATGACGCACTCGAAGAACGCTTCCACGGGCTCGAAGAGGAAGTGGCTAACCTCGTTGCAGATGTACACGACCTCGCGCTATATACGAAGCTCAATATCACTGGCTTCATGAAGATCTTGAAGAAGCATGATGTAAGGCGCCTCGCTTTTTACTGGTCGTGTGCCACTAATTCAGCTACCCGCGCTTTGCAGAAACAAACCAAATTCCAGCTCAAGACGACGTTTATTCAAGATTATCTCGAGAAGAAGCCTTTCTACAAGTATAATTGGGATGCTATCATCGTCAAGCTGTCCAAACTATACGATTTGGTTCGAACGAGAGGTCATCCCGTTGAAGGCGATGCCAGTGCCGGCGGAAACCAAAGCGCTTTCGTTCGACAGACCACCAAATATTGGGTAAATGGATCGCGCTAAGCGATACGGGGATCGAGGGCTAATCCATCTACCCTAGGTTCACCCCGATAATTTGGTCCCCCTCAAGTTGGCCATCCTTAGGCATTTACCTGTCCTGGGTACGTCTAGCGGTTTCTTATTTGCTCGGGATTGCCTCACACCCTCAATCTAGTATTCAATGCGGAAAAGGAATTCGAAGCTTCTGACGCAGGTGCGTAGCTTCTCCCTCGTGCGTCGATAGATAATGACGCCACTCAATAGCCATCACATCTATCTACTTTGATAACGAGGACCTGGATCTGTACCTTGGCCGCTTGGAAAAGACTGAGGGTGCGGAAGCTGTCCGTCTGAGGTGGTATGGAGATGTTACGACCAAAACGGTACGTTTGTTTCTGTAGACTTCGTAGGCTTCTCACCCATTCTGATATCCTGCTGCAGATCTTCGTCGAGCGAAAGACCCATCGTGAAGATTGGACCGGTGAAAAGTCCGTCAAGGCTCGATTCCCGTTGAAAGAGCACCAAGTCAACGCTTTCCTCCGTGGAGAGTACACTGTCGATGAAGACTTCCAAGAACTCGTCACCAAGGGGAAGAAGAGTCAGCAGGAAGTCGATGGGATGATTCAGTTGGCCAACGAAGTCCAGTACGCTGTTCTCACCAAGAAACTTGTGCCAGGTACGCGTCCCACGAATCCTTGGTTTCTATTCATGATATCTAAACTTTTCGCAGTTATGCGCTCATTCTACAACCGCACGGCCTTCCAGCTTCCTGGCGATGCCCGTGTCCGTATTTCTCTCGATACCGAGCTCACTCTCGTCCGAGAGGACAACTGGGACGGCCGTTCTCGCTCTGGAGATAACTGGCGTCGCACCGACTTTGGCATCGACTTCCCATTTGAACAGGTGCTGCCGGAGGATAAGGAGATTTTCAAGTACGGTATTCTCGAGGTCAAGCTCCAGACTCAGTTTGGCCAGCAGCCTCCTCAGTGGGTCCAGGATTTGGTGCAGTCGCATTTGGTTGAAGCCGTTCCGAAGTTCAGGTGAGTGGTAATGTCTTTGGATAGGAAGGGCAGAGGGCTGATTCAACGATACTCTACAGTAAATTCATTCATGGATGCGCGACTTTACTTCCTGAGCGTGTTGACCTTGTGCCTTTCTGGCTTCCCCAGAGTGCGTACATTACATCTCATCCCTTCTCACTCGATAGAACTGACGTGTTCTTTACAGTGGCTGTCGACATCCTGAAGCCCGACACTGGCTATCTAAGCGTCATTGAACGTCCCTCTACTATCGTCTCCCCGAAAACTGCCACCTCTCGCCAAGCTTCTTCTGCGGGCAGCTACTCTCCCGACGACGTTGCAAGCTACACTGAACCTTTATCAGAGGGCGAAGATGACGACTACAACGCAGCCCTTGCTCCAGCCAAAGATGAAGGCAAGCGTGCCGGTCTCAGTGGCGATGAAGTCAACGCTGCGATTGCGTTCCGTGAACAGATGCTTAAAGAACGAAAGGAAGAGGAAGCAGCTCAGAAGAAGACGGCGGAAGAGAGCAAGGCTGTGGGCAAAGCCAAGGAACCAGTTGCCAATGGAGCCGAGGTTGATGAGGAGGACCAACCCCATGAACAGCATCATCACCGCCGACCCAAGTACCGCAGAGATAAATCGACGTTGGGCAGGAAGATCAAGGGAAAGAACTTGGATATTGACCCGTTGGCGCCTTCGTCTACCTTTGATGAGACGCTCAAGTCTAAGCTGGGTAGTGCGGAAGCGGCACAGCAGAAGAGAGAGGCGAATGGGGACAGTGAGAGACCGGATATTCAGGAGGAACAGGCTGCACTTGGTGGTCCCTCCAGGATTGGGGATGATAGGATTTTGGATCGGAGTTGGAGGGCTCCGTCTGGGAAGAGGATTGCGGTGCCTGTGCGAATCGAGCCCAAGGTGTATTTCGCTGCCGAGCGTACCTTCTTGGTGAGTGTCACGGTGTTATTTTTGTTTGCTTTGTTCTGCGATTTTTTCTGGCGGTCTACCGCCACCGCGTGCGTGCGTGGCAAAGATGGTTGGCTTGGTTGTGTGCGGGCACCCACGTTTTCCGTGTGCGCCCTTGTTCCCTGTTTTTCCAACACGTCCAATGGGATCTATTCAGTCGTCGCTCTCAATCGTTTTTGGATGACTTGCTGACTTTGGATATCTTTTTTTGCCCCCTTATGCCCACGTCCTCTTTTCATTAATCTCGCGACTTCATATTCACCCGACGACCACTACTACTCCCTTTGATCTACTTGACAACGGATACACTTCAATCGGATACGTGTCCCTGCCGGTGTGGTGCGTACCTGCTACATACCCATACCCACGACTCGTACTCGTCCCTTGCCCACTGGCTTGGTCGATGATGATGATCGTTGATGATGATGGGATGGATCTCTGTATGAATGAATTCATTCATCCACTCGCTCACTCATCTATTCTCTCCGACAAACGACTCCGCCGATTCTACAGAAATGGCTTAACAACGCAGTTTTCATCGGGACGATAGCAACCACGTTGCTCAATTTCGTTCCTGCGAATGATACTCGGGGGCTGATTAGTGCGGCGTTCTTCACTTTGTGCTCGTTGTTGGCCATTGCCTATAGTGCTGGCATCTTTTTGTTCAGGTCGTATAGGATGAGGGAGAGGAGTGCGGAGGGGATCTATTATGACAAGTATGGTCCCACCGTCCTGTGTATCGTCTTCTTTTTGTCGGTGGCGACAAATGTTGCGTTGAGGTACTCGGAGATGTGATCTCCGTCTGTACTTGGGTGATCATCTTTGGGGTCTGTGTGCGGACGGATGGAGGGCTGGACGGGCAGCGAGCGGACTTTTCCTTTGCATGGACTATCGAAATTTCGATGTATGATTCTTTCCTACTATGTAGCACGTTTCAATTTTTTGGGTCGAATGTTTGTCTCGTATCTATTTCTTAGCTGCTTGGAATTTTATCCCAATGTTGCCTATACTCGTCTTGTCCGTTAGTCCGTATCATTTCCTGTCCAGAGTGACAATAACGGGAATGCTCTTTGGTCATACATTAGGTATCCTCTCACTCAGCCTCATGGGTAACAACGAGGTTGTGTACTGATAGGCTACGGCCTCTTAAGATTTCTCCTGGACTGTGACGAGCAGCCACGCGATGCTGTCGTTTCCTCTTCATGTATCAACAAAAGGTAATGCAGTATGCATATGTGTGTGTTTGGCCGTGTAACTGTAACTGCGGTGGAAGTATTGCGCAGGGCGGCTCCGAGTCCTGCTGCTCGAGTGCATGTGCGTAGGCTTTAGCAGTTTTGAGTTCTCTCGGTCGACTCTTGCTATTCATTCGAGCTCGGAGGCAGTGATAACGGGGCTGTTTGAATACAACAATGATCTTCTTCACCGCAGGTTCCGAGTCTTTCGAATACTCCTACGTCGTTCTTTAAGTTAGGCTTCATCAGAGCATTGCGACATCGGGCATGTCAAATATAGGCCAGAATTCTATTCTGTTCTCATGTGGAGATGAAATCACTAGCCCACGTCCGGACGAGGGTCTTGGGGGTGGCAGGTGCTAACACCGAACACCGAACTCATGTTTCTGCGTGGTCTAGCCACGCAAGGCACTCAAGCGATTGAACAGGAGATCCAAGAATAGGAAGTATCCGTCGCAATACATTTGTGACCATGGGGTCAATAGCCTTTGGACCCGATAAAAGTAAATGTTTCGGGTGGCAATGTTCTTTAGAATAAATGCGAAGTCACTGTGGCTCCTTCTTGATGTGAGAATACATTAATTGCGACTTCCTGAGGTATTTAGACAGATTCCTTACGTGCATGGAGTCATAGTCAGAAGATTGGCGAGAAGCCGACGGGACGGAGCGACCTTGAGAAGCTGCTCCGAGTCCGAGCCCTGCTCAAGTGGAGAGAAAAAGTTCTTGCTGTGACTTAGGTAGTGAATGCCCAGAACTTCGACTACACAAACTTGTTTCGTCAGATCCAAGGAGATAATAGGTGACATCCACGTCTAGTCAACTCGAGGCTGGACGAGCATAATAGAATACTGCGAACTCGCTAAAAGGGATGCACACTAGGAACAACTGGGGATCAAACTTCGAAGCACAGAGAGTGTGGCGGAGGAGCTGGTATCGTAGCGTTTCGTCACTGTCGTAAATCGCATTTGTGAAGAACCGCCGATGAAATTTGCACTATCGGGAAGTTATTCCAACTTATTTTATGTCATGGAAATGTAGACCCGGATCCATGATAACGTTTCCTGAGTTGCAGCATGGGATGCTACAGCCAGGGAACGGTTCGGCCTACAAGGTTACAGTGCCAATTCGTTGCCGTCCCAGCAATTGCGGGCGAACGGAAGTCACACACAGACCGAGATGAGAAGCCAACGCTTTAGAAGATGAATTTACGATCCATACTCTGACGATCATCAGAGATACGATAGAACGTGCTTTGAGTCTCCCAAGAGGTTTTGCAAAGGAGCGAGAGAAGCGTGTTGACCCACTCTAGCCCATACTGGCATGCTGATCATGATCGGGACCCAAGTTGGTCGTTCGGAAAGCCCTGGGCACACACGCACACACTACTAGACAGAACCCTAGTACACCTTTTCATCAGAAACCGATAACGAAGCCACTTTCCTCAGCCATTTCCTTTTTCTTCACTATTGTGACAAGACACCCACCTGATTGGATTTGATGGATTGCGATGCCATTTAGAGACTGTCGGGCAGACAAGTATGAAGCCGACGTGTCGGTTGGGAGCTTCCTTGATCGACAGCTCTGCCCTAATACACTTTTCAAGAGAGGGGTGAACATATTCCTTGTCGAAATAAGGGTTGAACCATGACTCCGAACTCATTGGAGATGAAAAGACGCAGCTGGCACTTAGGCCCATGAGTACGTACCAGGCAATATAAACATTTCACCGAGTCGTACGACAGGCAAGCCCTTGAAATTCGGTCCACCGCTGCTCGTCTGGGTTCGGCATGCCGTCCTATGGTCCGAACACGATGTGCTCAATGCCGTCCTCTCGTGCCCAATATTCAGTTCAGGTATGTCGCAAAAAATTTGCTCGTTTGGCGTATCCTCTTTCAAACTACCAAATCAAGTCAGCTTTCACCCATGCCATAGAACGGATCAGAATTGGCTCACAGTCGTCGAAACCCCATCATATTACTTCTAATCATGTTTCGAGACCTTGATCTCCTCCGAGAGGAATCGCCAAAAAGAACTGTGTAGCAAGATCTGTCGGAGTGGTGGAGGAATGGAATTCCTAGGAGAACATAGTCTAGAACTGGGAGGAACCCATCAAATACGAGGAGAAAGGTCCACTCTTTGATGAATTGAAATGGGGGACACGCGGAGGGTGTGATGAATAGCACGGTGAAATCAAGAGACAGACGTTGTCACGCAGGGAGTCGAGATCGGGGGGCAGGGTCGGTGCAGGATGAGGACTGAGGTTCGTGGTTGTCCAGTTGGAAAGATCCTGCGAGACAGACACGGTGATAGCTTAAGCGCCTGGCTCGTCGGAGGGAACAAACTGCATCCGGGACGCATGTGCAACATGTGTCCACCAGGGTCGAGGGGCCGTGGGAGATAAGACGGCTACCAGTGCCATCATGCAACCAGGAACACATCACCCAACACCAAAAGGTTAAAGCCTTTGTGTCAAGAGACGAGCAGAAGCATGGAGCCATCTCGAGTTGACGATGCGGACAAGGCCCTATCTCGCCGTTAGACCTCCGTTGTCCATGGGTTGTCAAGAGGCCAGACACGGCACAAGGTCCTATACAGTAGCGGCGGGAACGCGTATTTTTGTAGCAGCGGGAAAGGCCGAGGAGACAGTTCAATGCCGCTTGCCGGCTGAGCTAGCCAGAATTCTGTCGCCGTAACAAGTGTTCTTCAGAGTGTAGCCATAGATCGATCATAGACAATATCTGAACAGATGGCTGAGGGTTGGCATTCGCTGTGAGGTTGCTTGGGGCGATAGCCATTCAGAGTGGCCTATCCAATCTTCAGACCGGAATCGTTTGCTACATCCGAGCACTCGTGCAGTTCTAGTTGAGATGTTGATTGGGTATGGCTTGGTTGCTGGATGCTAGACGGTCAAACCACAGCGATGAATGAATGTATGGGGACGTACCTGCTTGCCCAATCGCTCTCCGCCTGTGGCAACCAGCCCTCCATCCCAAAAGTAAGCCTGACAGACCCCATCCTGAGAGAAATCGCCCTGACGTAGTGCTTGAGTCTAGCGCTGGGCGCTCGAGACGGACAGACGGGCGTCATATCCTCCAGTGGTCACGGCATCGAGCCCAGTAGTTGATACCTTCGTATTCCTCGACATACCAGCGATATTGGGGTTGACCGCCCAAGAAAAGAGCTATGGTGGGCGGTCTGGTCTAAAAGTGGGCGAAAAGGAAAGGTTAGGTCACAACGCAGCACTCTTTTTAAAGCACTAACCTTTTAGCTGCCCCTGGGCGGTCCTTGGGCGCCATTTTGTTAGCCTTGGGGCCCCGAAAAAGCGCGCCCAGTGCTGGTTTGAGAAAAGATGGATGCCTGTAAAGGGAGTGGGCGCGAAAGTCACGTAGCAAATGCGGTAAGCAAATACATGATATTTCCCGGTCCCACCGGTATACTCTGCCTCACAGCGCCCATGCAGTTTTCGCCTCTCTTGTCCTCTGCCACCACAATCTCCAGAGTTTTGACCGCTGAACAGTCTCTTGACCCCTCTTTCCTTCGCTCTGAGCTCTTCTCGAGAATTTGCCTGAAAGCAGGCTTGCCTGGCAGCTTCCACCGGTTTCCCGAAGTAACCGGTAAATGGGTTTTGAACTTTGCACCGTGATGCACGCAAATCCTTTCGCTGTAAGTAGTACTGGTCTCTTTTGCGACGTTTCGCTCAGTTTCTCCAGGTATGAGGGCCTTCTGTGGGTTCTGGGGCCGTAGCTCTGGAACAGGACGGCGACCTGTGTTCTATTCACATTGACTTGTGGGCCAACGAAGCACAGATGGGCGGCCATGGGAGTGCCCAGTCCCAAGTTCTCAACGGCCAGCGCCCACCAGCGCCCACTGCGGACGCCTCGTTGGCCGACCTGCTGGTTTGGGATGTCTCTCACCTTCGAATGGGAGAAGAGAAGAACCCCCACTTCGCCTTCTTACGAGAAGCCAGACTCGAAAACAGGAGGGCGCTGTTTTAGGTTTGGAAGCCTAATTTGCCTGGTGCGTCTTTCTATCATTATCTCGCGCAATGAAGGGGGCGCTAATTAAATAGTTTCATTTTGGTACAGCTGTCGTCACGAAGGATACAGGCATGTAAGTATCTATTACATTTGGGCGTTAGTACTTTACAACTGATAATGCAATTGGTATAGGCGATGAATGTCGAATGCGAATAAACAATATCCAAAATCCGAAAGTCGTGAGCAAAGAAAAAAAAACGAAATTATAGAAGGAGGACCGTTAGCTGCTGGTCCCGCATAATCTCCCGCATGTCGACGGGTTCACCGCTGACATCGCGCCGTTGCCAGAGAGCCTCCATTAGCAACCGTGTCTGGAGCAGGTTACCGTAAGTCTCGTTGAGCCCTTGTAACCGGCCTTTCAAGTAATCGCGTTTATTAGAGTCATTGGTCATGCAACCAGCGAGGCAAATAGGGAAGACAAGCGCCCGGTCCAAGTTTGAAGGTCGGAGACGGTCTAACCGCCTCACGATCTCGTCGACAGAAGCGGATATCTCAGCCACACCTGCTAAGCGTGATCAGGAAACACGTTACAAAAAGGCAGGAAAAGAAAACTCACCAGGTGTCGAGTTGCTGAGGATGGCGTGCAAATAGAGAAGGGCGGACTCGCGGAAGATGGAGATGGACATTGACCGGTGGAGGTCGTTGGGTGTGTCGCCTTCCGCCAACCCTTCGATGGTGCTAAAGTTATCCTTCTCCTCTGTCGCTTTATGCCGCAGAATCGCGTCCTGGATCTTCATGCCCTTCCCGACAAGCTCGGGGTAGCTCAACGTGGCATTCCGCACCTGGGTTGCCTTCCATTGGGCCAACGCCGAAATCTCAGCCATAGCAAGCAACGTGTCGTCCGCGCAACCCGTTAATGAAGCCATATCGAGGCTCGGTAATGAACCGCTTCGATCATCAAGTAATGACTTCCACAAGTTAAGGAACTTCGGGGGGCGCATGAATGACAGGCTAGAGAAGATGTCCAACCACTGTATAATCAAGATCGATCAGTCAGCGCCAATCCTTTGCCACGAGAGAGGATCAGCAACGAACCATAATCAACTTGACGAGCAACTGTGACGCGTCCGACATCGAGTGGAAGATGGACCGCGAGTTCTCACCAGCGAGGGAGAGGTTTGATTGAAGGAGCCATGCACAGAGGATATCGAATGGCTCTTGCCAGTCAGCACTGCCTCCCGACAAGTGGCAGTAGCTGACGAGATGGAGGGCAGCGATGGCATCGCTCTCGCTCCATCCGTTACCGTTGTCACGGTTCGACTTGAGCTTGAACAGCGCCTCCTGGTAGAGGTAGTGCGCTGTCGAGCCGCCGCTCTGGGGAGCCTCGAGCCCCTCAGCGATTCTGAGCTGGGTGAGGTGGAGGTCGCCGAGGGCGTAGATGGCAAAAGTGGGAGCGCCTCGTGGCTCCTGCGACATCACCTACGATTTGATGGTTAGCGTCCGTGATAAAGATATTGGCAAGGGGCACGACGTACTCGGTAAGTGATATCCGATAGCTGTTTGCCAGCGATGACGAACTGAATTTTGGATACTCGATCAAAATAGTGGTGGACGAGGTCGTCGTACATCGAGGTGTGAGGCAGGCCCCCGACGAAGTTCCCCATAGTCTGGGGCTGCATGTCCTGGTAGGACATCAAGTCACCCGAGAAGAGGTTGAAGGAGGAGGGATCGAGGAGTTGGTCGACCATGCCGTATGACGAACCAGAGGAGATTGATTGGGGTGAGTATGGGTATCCCATGCCCTGTTCGAAGGTGTGAAGGTTTAAATCGCTGAATGAAGACGTTGATAGTTGGTCAAATGGCCCACTCGGACCTGTACAGATCGATCCCGACAGTCAGCAAAGATGGGTCGCGAGAAGGTGGTCAGATTAAGACTTACCGGGCATGCCGGGGATCAGGCTTGTATCACTTTGACCGTATGGGGTCTCAACGAACTGGGGGTAAGTTTGGAACTCGGGGGTAGGTGGAGGGTGGGCAATGGTGACAGGGGGGGTGCTGGGCTCGGACACTGTGGTGCTGGGGGTGCTACGGGGATGGGACTGTCGTTGAGAAGGGACGTTCATGGGGCTGTGGCGAGGCTGGCCCCGGATGAGACCAGCTCGGGATAGCTGAGCTTTGATTCCGGCCTTGTAGGCGTCAACATTTTTCTTTTCCTGTTGATGCAAAGGTTTGTGGGTAAGTTTGTCACTGATACTATGTGGAAAGATTACTTACCCTCATCCAATCAGGACGTTTCGGGCCCCACCCTAGGCACTTGATAGTCAACCGTCGACACGTCTTGCAGGAGTCACCTTCGCGCTGTTCGTCGCATTTCTGAAGACGTATGAGCGAGGGGACAGCCAAAGATGTCACTTCAACGAACCTTCCGTCGAACACGGCATGTCCTGCGAATTTCGGGTCAGCTTCACGCAGTGGCGAGATGACAAAGACGCGAGGGACTCACCAGCAACCACCTTTCCCTGCGTTCTGGGAGCGGGGGAGGCTTGTTGTAGATCGTGCTGGGGTGCCGCTTGAGCTTTGGCCACTTGTGTCGTCGTCGATAAGACCCGCGTCTAGTAGTGGCATCGTGCGCGTCTCGGGGGACACATTCGCTGATGTAGATGGGGAGTTCGAGCTGCTAGGAGAAGGATACGTCCCGTAGGCCATGGTTAAGAGGAACGGAGGATGGATTGGCCGATGCTGCAGAGAGCAATCTGAAGAAAAGGAAACGGAGGTCGGAGAGATTTGTTGGTGCGCTGGTTATAGGTAAAGGGCTCGTAGGAAAATCGGTGCAAATCTCCGTGATACAAACTGGGAATGAGATGGAAGAGAGAACACAAAAAGGGAAGAGCCTTGGACAGGTTGATGGGGACTGTTTCCAAGGAGCGGGCCAGATATGCAAACGGGAAGGCGACACAACATGGCTCATATTGAGTGTTTTGAGGAGGGCATCCAACCCTGATGTTCTATCCCCGTAAGGTGATCGGCAGATCCAGATGGGGGCCGGTCACTCAATTTGTATCACGGTTGCTGCATTTGTCCTGGTTCCACTTATGTTACCCCCATCCTCGTCGGACCACTCTAGCCTGCGATACTGACGGCACCTTCCTCCCCCCGTCAGCTTCCAGGTCCACATGACTCTTCTCAAGGAAAAGCTGGTAGGATTGTCTTCCACTCTTCTCAATTGCTGTATATCGTATCCGCGACGTCCTCTCGTATAGCCTTCTCGTGTGGCTGTTCCTGCTCATAGCCTACAGTGCAGTTCTGAGTCTTACCTAATCTGCGATCGACTCGCAACCTGCGTTTCGCTGCCTATTTCCTTTCACTTTCGAGGATGAGTTCTCCACGCCGTCGCATCCCCATTGTACTTCCATCACATTTGATGCGGCTGTACCCAGACTTCTCAACCGTGCCTTGCCGTTCTTTTCGTCAGTCTCAAGATCTACACAAAAGGAAAACTATTTACAGCCAATTGACAGGCTATACATTAGCCAAGTTATGTGGTAAAAAGTGTACCCAAAACATAAACGCTTCTATAGCCAACGAGATCATTTTAGTAGGTCCCATACTTTTCTGCCGATTGTGTCGAAATGTCAAGGAGCCCCATACTTTCGTGACTGATTCTGCACTTCCGGTGGTCGTCGGTCGGCCAGTCTGGGACCATACTTAACTGCTTCTTTTTCTGATCCTCTCCTGAAAGCCACAATCCAATCTCCTCGCTGATTCTGTTCGAAAATCCCTCCTTATGTTTGTTTTGTTGGGGAGCCACGATTCTATGTGTTTCAACGTTATCTTTCCTTCTCTCCTAAAATAACGTATACCACAAGCCGGGCTCGGAGCGAAATACCCACACACCTGGATGGACACATCCGAGTGGAAGTGTAAGCAGCTCAGAGGGACTTACCCGTGGTCGTCTCGTCGAGTCGGTTAATTTCTTCGCGTTCGAGCAGTGAACAGCCTGGCTGAGCACATTGACGACGGTGCCAGTATCAGTGGCACCGCGTCGAGGGTCCACCCCCTAAGCGCGACTAACTTTCTGATATCATTCGTTCATCCCATCCGGGTCTCGTTCGGTCGATGATAATCCATCTCCTTACCTTACGCCGTCCTCCATGCCGATGCCGAATGCCTATCTTTACGGTGCCGTTTGCTGACGACGAGTGGAGTTGCATTGCACTTCCTTTCCTTTGCAGCAGTACACTCGATCACCCGTCCTGCTACCGTGCCGTCTCAATCGCAAAAAGTTCGTTTAGCTCCTAGGCCACGGATCCATTTATCTGATACAAGGAGCGTATGCACGACCATATGCTTCTTTTGTAAATTAATGTTACTCGATGCCCTTGGAGCCCTTGCGAGGGAGCTTTCATCGCGGGTGCTATTTTACCGTTTTACTTGCCCAGCATCGCTGAGTTTTGCAGGATCCAATTGCTATTGCTCCATGCAGCCTCTCCAATCCTCTCTCTCGTTGACAAAACTAAATAAATAGCCTTTGTAAGCAACTGAGATGTGACGGCGGGATCTGTCCCTTTCTTTCTTCGGATTGTCGACTCCCAGGCCTGTCTACCACCTGTCGTCGGTCTGTCTTCCTGTCGTCTCGTTGTCGTGCTCGTTTCAAGGGAAATTTAAAGTATCCATCCCATCGGTTGGATGGGATGGTCGGACGGCCAACCATGTCCTAGGGATCAAATATCTGTATGTTATGGAACAAGGATTTTGAAATGAATAGAACGCAGAACAACAACAACAACGAAAGTTAACATTGATTTCAATTCAATTCAATACATAGGTACACGAGGTCATAGAGAGAGAGAAAAAAAAGACGACATCTGTACGACGTGCTGCGACTACGTCTGAATGAATAGAGAGGAGAGTGGCTGAGGAGTTTGATCAAGACAGACGAAACAAGGAATGATAACAAGTAAAACAAGAAAGACGAAAAAGACAAAAAATGACTCTTGAGTGTACTGGAATGCTGTGTCGCTAAACTTAAGTGTGATGATACATATAAGATGTAACAGACAAACGGAAACAGTGGAGAGAGAGGTAAAAGCGAAAGCTATGACTGGAGGTGGAGGCGGGACCCGACCATGTTGCCAATCAACATCATCGGTCAACGCCGCCAACACATAGATAAAAGAATAGGGTTTTTGTCGAATGATTAAAGAAAGAGAAACGGATTCGAGAGAAAGGAAAACAGGAACCATGGAGTTAAAAAAAGAGTAGCGTCCATTCCAACCCAACGCTTCGGGGCTGATCACAAGGAGATCATAAGGGGAGAAACTCTGGTCATGGAGAATTGGGTGGCGACGAGAAAGCATCGGATTCTCGGAAGAGATGCGACTAACCAGTGATGGTGGTGATTGATGTTGATGGTGATGTTGCCGTTTGATGGAATGACTGGGGAGGGGGAAATGGCTGAACAACGACAACCAATGATGACGATGATGCTCAGATGCTGAATGCTGAAAGATTCAGCAGCAACAGATGTCGATGATGGGGCCCCTCCCGTTTGCCGTTTCAAATCAAAATCTTGCATCTTCGATATCACCCAGACCGCGAATCCGATAGGAAATAGGAAAATCACCAGACAAACTTTTTTTTCGCATCGGAGAAATGCCAGAGGCGGAGAGTCAAAGGAAAGGGGAACATAAGCGCCATGGGTGTTGAAAAAGGAAATGGGCGAATTAGGTGCGAGCCTCGAGGCAAGGAGAGCTGTTGTCGTCACCCTAGCCGAGAGTCCGTTGAGTACGGTGAGAACAATGGACTGGGTCGGGAAGGGGTGTGGACCGACAGGGAGGGTGATCAGGCGATCGCAACGACATCCTCCAAGACCCGTGAAAAAAAGGTGTAAAATGCGTGTCGGTTATCTGCCATGCTGTTTTGTATTTTGTTATCGCAAGGTCCGGGATAGACTGCGTTTCGTTCGTCTTGCACTGCTGAAGGGACCAACCAGCCTCTCTCAAGAGGGGTCCGTCACGGTTGAGCGGTACGGTGGCTCGGTCAGACGAGCAGGATCTCCCGTTCCTTGAGGATATGGCGCCATGGGACAGGGTGTGACGGATTAGAAGCCACGACCTTCCATACGTCTTCTAGCATCTTCCTGATAGACGCACAGTTCCCTACACCCTCCCCGTGCCTTCCATTAGACTCCCGGTCGAGATGGAGAAGGAGCTCTTCGCGATACGTCCGATTGTGGGTTAGGCTTCCACAGATGTAGATGCCAAACACCGTACTTCTAATGACGGACCGCGATACAGCGTAGATGTCGAGGTTCGGGGCGAGCAGGTTCCGGAAACATGCGATGAGGTCGTCCACCAATTCTTGAATCTTCTTGACCTGGGGGTAGTCGTCGTTGACCACAGTAGCGAGGAAGAGCTTGGTCGCACAACGGAATATCTCGGAGGCGAGGTACCGTACCTGCTCCATGTCCTTCTCTTCCCCAGCCTCCATCGACGGCTCAAACGGTTTCTTGTACAAACACCCTTCTATATCACTCGCCTTCTGGACCAACTCCTCGATGCTCAGCCTCCTCTTGGTCTTTTCGCTATCCTTCCACGCAGCTAACGCCGACGTCTCCGCCAACGCCCACACCACTCTATTTTCGCAACCCATGGGAGACATCATGGAGCATTGCGGGCTGCTGTCAAACGTAGGATCGTAGACGCCCGTATAGTTGGGATTAAACATGGCACGTATCTCGTGCAAGAAATGCGGCGGCCGACCCGTCGTGATAGACGCCAACACATCGAACCAAATCGAGGTTTTGACAATAAAGGCGTCTTTCCAATTCGCATATAAAAGGGCGTCCTTGGGGTTTCCATACGCTTCGCTTCCCAGCACCTTCTTCACATACTGCGTCGCCAACTGCAAAAAGTTGAGCCAGGCGCCCTGCCCTCCGTCGAACAGGAACATCGACACCCCGTGCAACGCCGCAATCGCATCGTCGGGATCATCAAAGCTGCCTTTGCCCAGCTCGTCCAGTAGAGAGTGCAGTTGTGTGTGCATCTCCGAGTTGGCGAGGACAGCTTGGTTGGGGTGCTGCTGGCGTCTATAGTAGATGCTCGTCAACAAGGACAGAGCTTTTTGGGAATTGGGATGGGTTTGACACGACTCCCAGATCATGTTGGGAAGGTTGGAGCGGTCGCCCAAGAGGTACTGAATTTCAGAAATTCGGAGGACGTATGTGCGTACGGATTCGTCGATTAATCCTTGAGGAACAAAGGTATTGGGCGTCTGATAGATGCTGAGGTAAAATGGATCGCTCGGTCTTGTAGGATCGACTTGCAACGAAATGGCGTCGATGGTGGTGTTGTCAAATCCGAGGATGGGTTCAGTGTAAAGCTTGCTGAACGAACTTCGCATGGCGGGCGAGAGTTGGTTGAACCCTGGTGACACTAAGGCGGCGGGGGGAATAAATCATGTTAAAAATACAGGTCATTACAAGTAGTTAATAATACATCTCACGTTCATCTAAGCTAAGGGGAGGGGTGTAAGAATGGCCGTGCAGTTCATCGTAGGATCCTGGGGTTGAGTACGGAGAAACGGAGCGTTGATGGAAACCTGAAGCACGAGAATGTCGGTCAAAACGGAAGATCAAGGTCGTACGGAATCCACAAACCAGGCTGGAAGGTATTCATGCCAGGGCCGAACCAAGCCTGTTCGGCCTCCACAGGCTGGTCGCGGATGGAGGAGGTGACGAGACGATGACGATCGTCGTCGTCGGAGAGGGAGAGGGAACGGGTGGGCGGGCTCTCAGAGGACGAGCTGTGGTGGTAGCTGTGGTGTTGGTCCACCGACAGTCTGAGGATCTGAGGCCCGCCATCAGAAGACCGCGAGCCAGAGCCAGAGTGGCCCTTGATAAGGCCCTGCGAGGCCAAAAAGACCTTTATTTGCTCGCGCAGCTGAACCACGTTGCGATTCTCCTACAAACCAAGATGAGTGGGTGGTGAGTCAACTGCACACACGCACACACAGCGGACACGGGGACGACATACCCTCAGCCACTCAGGCCGTTTGGCGCCGAAACCGAGACACTCGAGCCTGAGACGATCGCAGGTCTTGCAGGTGTCACGGTCAGTGCGCTCCTCGTCGCATTTCTAGATACAAGCGCCGGGCAAGGGTCGAGCGTCGTCAGCGCCAACTGGTTGATAAGGGGCGGGCGCTCACTGACCTTCCGTCGAATCCGACAGGTATAGCAGCCGGTCTTCGCTCTGACAGCGCCTTTGGCCTTTGACGCCCCGGACTTCTTGGATTGGGATGCCTTGGGAGCTGGGGGCATGGTGTGGTCGTCGTCGTTGTGGAGATGCCCGGCGGGGTGGTGGGGATGGGTAGGTATACAGTGAAGACAAGGGATGGACAGAGATTATGGATACAGAGTAGGAAAGCAAGAATTAGCAGAAGACGTAGATGGGCCTGTGGACAGAGGCCATTGAAGGCTTCAGGCCAGCAGTTATAAGGAGGCAAAGACAAGTGGACTGGCTTGCAAACGCCCAAAACAAACACAACGGGCGCTGCTGCGAATTATGTAATTACTCAATTTCCCGGCAAGGCCCGGAGATCTCGCATCTGGGGTGCTAGGGGTCCTTCTCCCTCTTCATGAAGAACAGCCTGCAACCTAATCACTCTCCTGTATTAAGCCTTTTCCAACGCTGCTTCAAGGTTTCACGGCATTCATTGCCACTGTCGCACTCCTCCTGCCCCCAGGCAACCCACTCCGAGTCCAGTACAAGGACAAAAACCGTTACCATCGTTGCGTACACACAGAACGGACGCACGAACGGATCGGTCGACAGACGGCTATTGTAACCTCACGTTTCTTGATTATCATGTCAATGTACATAGGATCCCTGTATGATTCCCCATCCCAATCGCAGATCCCAATGGGACATTCCTGTTATCTCGAGTCCTCTCAGTTTGGATACATGAGCACGTTCGGTTCCCCGCGATTATTGAATTCAATAGCTACGTACTACATACCTCGTTTTGCACAAGTCACATAGGCTCTTAAGGGCCAATAGGTACCCTACCTACCACCCTTCGGCAATGCAATACACTCACAATCACAATGCTATTTTTCCTGTTCTGTTCCGTGACGATAGAACCGGTCGTCGGAATATACACCCAACGGAACTTGTATTCTCGTACAAGTGTCTTAAAGCCACGTTGGCCTATCCCCATCGCCGATCGTACTCAGGAAGGAAGGAAGGAGAGGACGATGCAGTTTCTCCAACATACGACCAACCACCCTGGCCCCCACGAGGTCCTTGCCCTTCTCTCCTCTATCACCGACAAGAACAAGACAAAGGATGGTTCGATGACATTGACGTTGTGGGTCCACGTCCACCCACCACCCACTCTTGCGGTGCACCCTACAACCCTTACCTGGAGGGCAACAACAAAAAGGAGCAAAGGTTCCAGAGTCGGATTCGGATTGATCACTGGACTATACCTATTGTTCTTCTTCCCCTCCTCGTGTTGTGGGAGGAAGGAAGCCTTTATCGAGAATGGGCAAAAAACCACAGAATCTGTTCATCCACGCCTCACGCCCCACTGGGGCTCTTGCCACTAAGTAACCGTGCTGCATGACCGATCGGATGGCGAACGAAAGAGGGACGCAGGACCCAAAACGTGAGCGAATAAATGAATTTCAATGTGACGGTTTGGAAAAAAACGAGGAGAAATTCCATACATATTGCCTTGTCCACCATAAAATAGAAGAGAATAGAATAACGAACGAAACTAGGAGAAGAAAGAGTATACTGCGTACAAATCAAAAAAGGCGAATTGAAATATTGGGCCGGATTCAACGAGACAGGGTAAGGTAGAGAAGATATAATCGAACGAAATGAGAACGAGCCAGCGGACCAGTGGTGCTTCACAGAAGAGAGGAATGGCAACCGAAAGAGAAGGGAGATAAGGTACTAAGAGACGAGAGAGGAAATAAGGAAGGGAAGGGTGGAACGGACCGAAGCCCACATGAACAGCCGAGCCATAGCGTCAAAGAAAATTCAAGCCTGTCAACACCAGCCAACTCTATCAACATCTCGTCGATCCAGGGTTCGACAGGCGCCCATGAGAAGCAAACTGATTGAATGAGAGTGAGAGGGACGAAGGGAGGAAAGAGAAAATAGAATACAAAGCATAAGGATAAAAATGGACCAAGGTTTCGAACGGGAGGCCCACCACGACCCATCACCGTCCTTCGGCCTCTGACTGACCGGCACTCATCCGTCTCGTCCTGCTCCTGACGGTCGAAGTAGCACCAGCCTGAGGTGGTGAAGGTCCACTCGCACCACCCCCGGACAGATTCGACGCTGTAGCAGTCGTCGTAGTCGTGGTCGTGGTCGAAGCCGCCACCACAGGGTCATGTGCAGCAGCTCCACTGGCAGCGCCCCCTGTCGTCGTCGTCGTCATCTGCCTCGACGAAGTCTTCCCCGGAACGACTCCCGAACCGCTCCTTCTGGCAATAAGCGCACGAATAGCGCCTAACCACTTTATCTCATCATCCTCAGTAGGCGCACATAAAAGGAGATTCCTCTTCGTCGTCACGATCTTGAAGGTATGTGACGCAGAGTCCATACCTTCTCCATCCGTAATCGACGGTGCCATCCCATGAGGAGGAGAGGTGGTAGACGCAAGGCCGGCAGTATGATGATGGTGCCGGTTGGGCAGCTCATACTCCAATGCATCCAGTATCTCGGTGAACGGAAACACTCGATGTGGTTTAGTATCCTACAGTCACGGATCCGACATTCACGATCCCAAAGTTGAGGTAAATGAAGGACCAAAACAGTTTGGCGGACAGAACAGAAATGAATGAAAACAGGAATTAATTCCGGGTGGTTTACTGGGAAGTGTTTGGAAATTCACGCACCATATGACTCCCAGAGTACAGGAGCTTCTCCGGTGTTAAAACGAACCAGCGCTTACGCCAGTTCCGGCGTTTCGACCCGCACTTCATTAGGTACCCAGTAAGGATAGTCTTGGCTCCAGGACTCGTGCCCGCAGTCCCACTGAAGGTCGCAGCAGAAGCAGCACCGGCGCTCGGTTTCGTGGGGTTCAAGAGAAAGTTAACAGCAGTCGGCGATGGGGCCGAGGCAGCTCCAGTTCCTCTTGAATAACTCGAGGTTGGCGGTGGTACATTGATAACCTGTCCACCATCTTCAGAATCCGAGGACGTGACTGCAAGCTGTCCCGGGGAAGACGAAATCATAAGCGTGTTCTTCATTTGAGGTGTGGTAGGCTCGTTGGGGCGAACAATAGGAATAGGAGTAGAGGCGGAGTTTTGAGTTGAAGTAGCCAACAGCGTCTGCCGAGCTTCTTCAATCGCTTTGACCCAGGATTGTACCTCGTCAGGACTAGTTGCTTGGAAATAGAAGGTTCGGTTCGGGGATATAAGACCGAACGTGTTATCATGGCGTTTGAGGTTGACTGGGGTGCAAGAATGGATATCTGTAAGATCGAGGAGCCGGAGGAGTTGATATTCGGCACTAGTTTTGTAGTACGCTAGATGTGCTGGACGCAGCACGAACCAACGCTTCTTCCACGTCTGCGCCACAGTAACGATCGTGTCACTCCAATTTCAAAGTACAAGGCATAACGGTACCCATACCTTTCTGCGCTCTCCTTTCTTCCAAAGATATCCCGATTTGAGAACCGTGCTGTCTTCTCCAGAGGCTCGTGGTTTGGACCTATGATCAGGCGTCTTCCAACCGCTGTCCGCAGGCTCGTCTTCGTCCGAGTCCTCCCCGCTACCTGACCTCGCTTCCGCGATACTGGAAAGTGGAGGTTGTGACGAGCCGCCGACGTGAAAGCCGCTGCTAAATCCCATTGGCGTCAACACGTCTGGCGTCAGGATCGAGTCCGAGTCTGATTCGGTGCCCGATACGTGTCCGTGGCTGCTCTTGGAAGGCTACAACGACGAGGAAGAGTAAGATCAGCACGTCCGAGAAAAGGTAGGGGAGGCCAAGCAACCCAGGGCCAAGGAGAGGGCGGTTAGCTCACCTTTGCCCTTGTGTGTACGGAGAGCTTGCGCTGTATTTCTTGAGGCGACGGAGGGCTCGCTGAAGACATGGTGGTTGTCGCTGGCGTCGTCAATGTCGTCGTCGCCGTAGGTGGTTAGGTGCTGTCGTCGTCGCGGGTACGGACAGCGCCAACGTTGGCTGGAGATCGCAACAGCCGCCGAGTGAAATTGTGAGTTGGTGGCCAAGAACTTCGAGACCCCGCCCTTCGGGTTGGCGGTCACGTGTGTGTGACGTTGCTGTGACGCTATGGCCTCGGATCCAAACAGAGGCCCACTGCCTCCAACTGAGCGCTCGACGAACGTTTGTCGGGCAAAAGAGACGGAGGAGAAGGAGAAGGAAAATATTTTAGGGCTTATTGTGATTCTGTACAGCCTGACATCTGTCCCAACGTCCCCGTCCGTCTCAGGTTGACGCAGACGGATCACCGTGACTCAAACGCGCCCTTGTCAATCAATCACTATGCGACCCGCGCCGGGTGACAGTCATCCGCCCTGTCAACCGCCGAAAGGGGTGGGGTCTCCCCAGGAAAGCGGGTGCTTGCACCCCGTCTGCCGGGTTACAGACGGGTGGTTTTCGACAGGATAAAGACGGGTTATAGACGGGTTAAAGACGGGGTAATTTCACTCATTTTTTGTTACAATTAATCCGCCTGATTCACCCGCTGGACGGGGTGCTCTGAGCTGTTTGTTGGGTGAAAGTTGCTAGTGACTGCGGGTGAAACTGAGCTGTCAGACGAGAGCTTTTCACTCGTTCAAAGGGTTGAGCATCCCCGTCCAAGGGTATCAAGAGAGCCGCAGGATGGTGAATATTGCCCGGTGAACGGGTGAAATATAGACGTGTTACGGGTGAATTAAAACTGTATTTCAGGTGGAACTGAACCAAAGGACAGGTATAGCGTAGAATTGTATATACATAGATTCTGTAACTGCGGTTGTAGAGTACTCAAATTATGGGTAGCGCCGGATGTAAATGCTGGGATACAATTGAGAAGGGAGGGTGTCGCAAAATATGGCTCTCGGGACGTTGAAAAGGGAGGATGCGCAAATTCCGAGACCAAATAGGCTACCGTTGAAAGCTGCGATTCAGCTGGATGTTTGCTGTCGACATTGGGCTGACTCAAAGGCAGAATCAGAAGAGTGGAGGGTAATAGAAAGCACAGGAAGGACCACTACCGTCGTCCTCTTCGTCGGAATTGTCAGCATATATCACGTGGCCATCCGTGGACTTGATGACAATGCGGGTTGACCCGGGGCTGGCATCCTCCTCCTCCTCGTCTTCATCAGCCTCTGGATCATCCTCAACCTCCTGTTCCTCAGCTGCCGCAAATTGATTCGGAGGGGTGGAATTGACTTGAGGAAATATGTAATGTGGGATGGGTTTTGACGATGGCTTCAAGAGGGTCGTCGGCTCAGTATCAGTCGAAGGTACGCTCCTTGCCCTCTTCGCCGGGGTCTCTGAGTTGGCAGTCTGATCCTCGCCGACAGCACGCTTGCGCTTTTCTGGGGACTCAAAAATCAGTATTTGAAGCGATACAGCAATCCCAGTATGGCCACACAAACCGGCTGTTTTCTTCGTCCCAGCCTCTCCTGATGGCTCAGCCTGGGTCTGAAGCTCGGGGTCGATGTTGGAGGAGTGGGCGTCAGATTCTTCGCTAGAGCTGCTGCCATTGGGTTCGTCATCCTCATCCTCTCCGTCAACACCGATGTCAAACTCCAGATCAAACAGTCGCTTCTTTCGGTTTCGGTACTTGCGACCATTCCGGAGATTCGACTTGATCATCTCGATGATAGGCCAACCACCTGGGAACCGTGCTTGGCACAGATATCGATATTGCTTTCGCAGCTACAAGTAGACGGTAAGCATGGCTGGGAGTACATGGTCAAAAACCTTACTAAATGGACAATATCACGGATTTTATCAGAATCTTGCGCAGCGAAACGGGCATTTTGATCAAGCTGGGACTGGATAATGCGCTCTCGGACGCTGCCCTGTACTACCGTGAGTACATTATTTACATACAGAGTGAATACCGCACCTGAATCCGATGATAGAGCTCCTGGCGTCGTTCAGTGCCATTGAGTCTCATGGCCTCGATGAGAACAAACCCTTTCGTGCGACTTCCAGCCTCTCCCGGAGGACGGATAATCTTCTCAATAGCCTCGTCTTCACCCTCGTAAAGCTGCTGTTCCTGATGTGCTACAAAGATGAGTTGTCAACTACTTCCTCAGATGAATCTCAGTCATTCATACCTCGTAGGGCCTGAAGCTCTCGGCGCAGCTGCTCGTTCTCAAACATCATCAAGGCAACAGCGCGCGCTTGGCCGGATGTATCTTCCTGGTCCTCGGAGGCTGCTTCGGCCTCAGCTGCTGCTACAGCTTGCTGTGCCGCCGTGATAGTGGAATTAGCACGCTGGGGAGCTTTGGTCAGTGTGTTACCAATAGCTCGGGCGGCAGGAGTCTTCTTGGCACCGCTGGTGGAGGGACCAGCACGGCGAGCACTGGAGACATTTTTACTTGTTGGCGGGGTGTTTTGACCAACAGCGGGGATGTTCTTGCTGGCGAGGGCACTACTTCCAACAGCAGGGGCCGCCTTCTTGGCGGCAGAGCTCTTGGCTTTTTAGCAGGCCCCGCGGCGGCAGAATATCAGTACTAGGCGGGTGGTAGATTGATTGCCCACTCACCAGATTTAGAGATGCTGCTACGCGTTGCAGGAGGGGCTTTACCTTTCCCATTGGGTGCTGCTGTCGCTGTCGAGACTTGTGGGGGGAGAGCTGTTGGCCGCGCAGGCGTTGATCGGTTAGGAGGTGGCCGTTGAGCTTTCTGGGAATCAGGAAGGCCAGCAACAAAGACAGATTGACGCATAGTAGTAGGACTTGTGTAAAGTAGTCGAGAATGAGATGTGGTTGACGATTACCTCCACGCGCTGCCATATGTTTGGTCGAGTTGTTTGCCATTATTTAAGTGCGGCCTTCAGGAATATTTATTACTCTTCGTCGTATGTATCATCTTCATCGACATTCTCCAAATGCCCTCGAGATAATTTCCCACTTCTATCTATGACGGCCCACCATCCATCCCAAGCAACACGTCCAACAAGTGCTTTGATGCACGTAATGTCAACCATGTCAAGATGGGTCATGTTTCGGTAATAATAAAAATCTAGATCTTGATCCTCGAGCTCGATGTTGCACTTGTGAATTGATGCCAATAGGACAGTTGTCGGCGCGGAAATGCCAAGAGGAGGGGCAGCAGGAAGTGGGATGAGGAAAATCTGGAAAAGCTGACCAAAACAGGTGGTCAATTGAAAATCGACAGGCCTGTTCCGATATGCTGCATTTCGGTCAACCAGGAGCTCATACTAGAAAATTAATTTGAATTGTTGAATGAAATGATATTGCTGGGGGTTATGGTACCGACTCACTCGGACATAAGATGCGTCACGCGAGTCTTGTGCTGTGGTCGTGACAACACCAGCAGCGATAATGGTCTCTCCAGCCTCAGAGAACGTCTGGCGAAGCCTTCCAAAGATTTCGATTGAGTCTTCGCAAAAAAATCTCGAGATTGTCTGGATATTTGTGTCGTATCGAGTCGCTAGCGCTGCGAGAATCTTATCACGCATTCCCGGTGTCAACTTGACTGTTGCACCTTTGTGGCGAGGCTTTAGAAGTGCGTAACCCTCATCTATCGAAAAGGACTCATCAGAGATAAAGGCTTGATAACAGCATGCCTAACGTACAATCTGGGCATAGAGCACCACCATCAATGCAGACGCTGGCTGACTTGGGAGCCTTGAGGGCAAGTACCTCATGCACGCCATACCTGCTTTTGATCTGGTCAAGTTGAGCTACTGCGACGCAGTATGCATCGAGATTCGCAAAGGGAAACCTCCGACTTTTGATGCACCGTCCTAGAAAGCCACAATAGCGTTCCATTGGAAATGCCCAGTATGTCCAAACTGGTCCACATGCTTCAATTCCATCGGCAATGTGGAGCAGTGCATGGATTGTGACAGGGCATAAGGCGATGCGCTCAGGGTCGTGACGATAGTAAAGTCTAGTTCATCATTGCTACGGTCAGCTCAATGGTGTAAGGTTGAGTTGGAATTGATGTACCTTTCATATTCAACAACCCAGTCCTGGAATCCTACTCGAAGGGTTTGAATTTCGTGGCGAGTGATTGAGAACTGAAGGCAAAGGTTGAGAAGTTGGACGAGTTTGATAAAATGTTTATAATAGTCTGCGTTAGAAAATCGACGTTGAAGTAGAATCGGCCCCAGGTAAAGTGCCCAAAATGACCAAGAGTCAGCAGTGCAGGCTGTCGTATCATCAGCGACGTTTTGAGGACGAGCACCATAAGCACCAGGAATCGTTGAGCCGGAGCGTGCAGTCGCTTCTCCGATGGCCTCCCATACCGATCCTGAGAGGACGTAATCCTCGCCGCTGTGGTCAATATCCTTGAAGTTTCCGGTCCATAGATGCACCAGATTTTTGATCAGATTTTCGTAGGCGAGATGCATGAAATCAAAAGGGAAAGAAGTTGGAAAGAAAAGGGATGGAATACAAGAAAGAAGAGGGATACCCTTGATTCCACATGCTTTTCCTAGCTCCTCCGCCTCTTGATTGTTGCTCGCAAACTGAACAAGTCGAGCATGCTTCATGAATTGAGTATGCGAGCGTATCGGAAGGTTGGCTGGGTCGTATTGAGTAACTCCTCGACGTGTTGTTCCTTCAATAACATTCGGATGCTGGCAGCGATGTAAAGGGACATAATGTGTAGTCCCACGATGATTTGGGACGCGTAATCCCTCGATAAGACACATCCGACAGGGAAAGATGCCGTTGTGACCCTTCATCTGCATGATCATGGAGATTGCTGGATAGTCACCAAACCCGAGTATTGGATAAGCCCGTAGCTTGAAGAGGGCTGATGCTTCGCTGTCGAAGGTGGTAACTCCAACGGAAAGCTGTAGTAGCTCTTGAACGAGGGGGTATAAGAACGAATCAGAGTCCTTGGGCTTTTTGGGCCCAGGGATCACTCCGACACAAAGAATCCGACGCACAGCAAACCGAACATCGGGAGGGAGGTTGTAGTTGAAAAGGATTATAGGCCAACAGGTTTGCTTTCTTCGCTTGAAGGGGCAGAATCCATCGGTCGAAAGCCCAAGAGCTATGTCCCGAGGATCGTTGAAGAAGGTGTGTGAATACTGTTTTCCTTCAACGTTGACAAACATTCCTTTGAGCAACTTGTAGTTCGCTGAATCAAACACGTCTTCAATTGGGTCACCTTCGGTGGCTGAGCGATCCGTAGTCTCGAACTGGTGGCGGTATTGCATCTCCTCTTTGAGCTTTGGGTTCCGAAAGTATGCTCGAAGGCGGGGAATGAGAGGGATATAGGTGTAATGCTTGTTGGCCTGTTTCTGGGAATTGTAACGGCTTGTGCCGCAGAAGGGACACGACTCGAGAGCCGAGTAATCCGGGCCAGTGTAAGCCATGCACGAGTTGGGACAGCAATCATATGTGACTGGCTTGAAGCCAGCGAGAAACTGGATCCGAGCTTTTGCCGCCTTGTAGGTTCCGAGGTCGTTTTCGGGGAATGAAAAGCGAAATTTGTCAAAGGTGGTATCAGAAAGGTTGTCTTCAACTTTGAGAGCAAAAGCACGAAGTAAAGCGATGTCATCGTCTGACAAAAAGCCCTCTGGCACATTGAAAAAAGTGTCAGTAATAGAACCGGCTTTTTTGTGGAAGCAACATACCAAGATCATCAACAGCACGCTCAAACTGCTCCCTCATAAAATCCTCAGGTGTCCATGCTTCGTCGGCATCCATGTTCCAGCCTTCAAATCCCCAATCCCCGTTGTCACTGCCCCCATCACTCCCAGCTTCGGAAGCCTGGTCCTCATCCTCCACCTCTTCTACCGTTGTCCTACGCTGGTGCGACCATTCTTCAATAGTCGGGCTGGCTGGCGATACCAAGTCATCATCGCCTGCGCCAGGAGGAGAGTCAGAGGTATTGGAATCCGCATCAACAGCTGCTTGAAGTGGGGTTTCTTCGGGTCGGAATCCATCGCCAGTATCATCACATACAATAGGCGAGCCTTGAGGTGAGAGCAACCGAGAAAAACCGCGGATGATTTTGGACTTGAGGCTACTCCCACCTGTTGACTGGGAACCAGACTCGAAACGGGACGAGGCATGAGAAACAGGGGAGGATGAAGGTGATGCAACCTTTGCCAAGAGGTTTTGCAGCGTCTGCCTCGACGCGTCAATGATATATCGAGTAGTATGAGCCGCCCGTGTGCGCATAGGGACGTTTTGCCCCTTCGAATGGCGCCAAGCGGTCTGGCGGTGAACGAATCTTTCGCAGCACGGACAGTAAACTGGTCCTTCGGTTGCCGCCTTGGTTTGCTTGGGAGTCTTCAACTTGGAGGCCGGCCGTCCAGCTTTTGGTGGGTCGTTGGCCTTACGCTTGCTCCGAGCTGCAGGCATGGTGGAGGATGAGTAAAAAAATTCAATTGCACGAGCAGGAGAAAGTTGAAAAGAAGCCCGCGTTGACAGCTCGCGATTGACGCAAGAGAAGCACCGCCACAAAGCCGTTGCCCAGTTCAACGCTCGATAACTCCTTCTTTGGAGAGGTATCACACTCGCAGGCTTTCAAGACAAAGAATATAGTTGATTTCTGACAGTGTTTAAGAGATACAAGATAGGCTAATTGTGGCGAAAACTAGAATCCGCGCAGACGTGCACGGCACTGCAACAGTTTCCGTTGCTTCCTGCGAAGGGTGGTGATATTTGTCTCTACTTCATCAACTTCGATGTCGAGCAACTGCAGAAGACATTCATATATCGACGTTTCGGAGGTCCGGTGTCGTTTGGGGCTGGGTGGCTCTGAATGCAAGACTGAGGCTGCGTCGGGAGTTCTACCGCCAGAAACCATGGTGGTTGAACTAGATGACGGTGATAAAGTTGCCGATGAGGAAGCAGGGGTGGTGGGTCCTGCAGGTATAGTTTGTGCATGCTGAGCCAGGAAGCTTTCGGGGATCTTGAGCTTCAAAGGGCGCCGTCTGGGGAGGTCGGAGGGTGAAGAAGCATCGAGCATGGCAAGAGCCGCTGCGCGTTGAGCCCGGAAGCTTTCTGGTACCTTCAGCTTCAATGGTCGTCGTCGAGGGAGGCTAGGAGGTGAAGATGTATCAAAAGAGCCCGAAGCTTTTGGAGATAGAAGAGCGGCAGCAAGAGGGTATGCAGGCGAAGTAACAGAAGCTGACAAGAGCAGGGGGTCTGAAGAGACCTCGCCAAAGTAGGTCCCGACCGCTGGTGCTTCCGTCGACGGTTGTCGTGGGTCTCGAGAGACAGGGAGGAGAGAAGAGCCTGAGTTGGTGTCGTCAAAACTCCTTGTTCCTGCAACATGGGGCTACAATTGCTTATCAGTTACGGTTTCTATGATGATGACTTGCCACAGACCTCGCTACAGGGAGGCGAGCAGGTGCACTCATCGAGCTCGACTTCCAATGGGTCCGAAGTCATGCAAATCATCCCGGTGGAGTCCATTGCAGTGGCAGGAAGGAGGGAGTTTATAATTTTGAAGAACAAAAAGAAAGAAGAAAGTGTGCTGCTGTCCAGCAGCAGTAAGGATGGTAAGGGCGAGATGAGGGTTGAAGGAGACGATGCGCTGGCGTTCAGAAATCAACGTTGATGGCGTTGCTTGCAGAAGTGATGTCATCACCCTGGGTATTGGAACCCGCCGCCTTTTCACCCGCCAGCACAGTTAAAAAAACACCGTTGGAAAACGGGTGAACGCAACCCAGGCACTCACCCGCGTCTTTTATTCACCAGCTGAGAGCTCCCTAGGATGACGTCATGAATCCCTGCCTTTGAAAAGGGCGTTATCTATTACATCATAACTCAGCACGGTAGCACCTGCTGAACCTCATCCAGTGCCTCAGAATGGTTGCTGGCATGCAACCGTGGCCTCAGAGATGTTTATTTACTGAATCTGCATTCACCCGAAAACCTAGGTAGAGAAACCCGTCATCTAATAATCCGTCAGCCCACTCAAAAATTCCCCGTTCCTCGACGGGGAACTGGAACCCGAACACTCACCCGCCATTTATTTTTAGATTCACCAGCATCTACCCGCGAGACGGGTTAAATCCGTCGCACGGATAGATTTAACCCGACGCGGGGCCCATAGTGAATGATCTACCTCCTCCATCATTCAATCAGTGTATTCTGGCGACAATAAGTATGTTTTCCGGGGTCGTATCTGAGCGAATCTGGCAGATACACAAGAACGGTTAAAGGGGTGAGGCAAGGGGAGTGGCGTGCTGTTACCATTGTCCGTCCGAGTCCTAGTTCAGTTCTTGACCTCGGGATTGAAGTGTTTGAAGAGTTGATATCAGCCTTGATGTAGACTATACAATATTAGAATGATCATCAAGCGCCTTGTACTCCTCGAGGCTGGAGAATTTTTGGAATGATCATCATGGCCCAATATAGCGCCATCCTACTCAGAGTTGCGTCGATAGCTTCCACCCTGACTGCGGAGTCTCGTAACTCTTTCCTGGGGCCGTTAATTTCGACAGGGGATAGGACGATGATCACCGAGTGCCACCTCCACGAGCTCTATTTTCGCAGATATTTCCGTGAAGCTTGAGCTAAGCAGTACAGGATTCCTCTCAGACTAGTGCTGGACTTGGCGCCTTCGGTCTCCACTTGCGCAGGATCTTATCTTATCAGATCAGCAGCTTTCAGCTGATTTCGGCTAGATTGGCATCCTCTGTTCATAAGCCGGTTGCTCGTTAACTGTCACCACTTCCACCACAACCACCATGTCTGAGGCCCAGTTCAAGAAAGCCGTTGAGATCATCCAGTCCTTGCCCAAGGACGGTAAGATCAAGCCTACCCAGGAGGACCAGCTTCATGTATGTCGACTGATCAGGAGTCTCTCGGACGGAAACTAACGGATCGATGTAGTTCTACAAGTACTACAAGCAGGGTTCGTCCATTCAACAATATGGCACGATGATATTTTGAGCCTGATGACTTTTTCTAGCGACCATCGGCGATGTTAACGTCCCCCGCCCCGGACTGCTCGATTTCACGGGCAAGGCGAAGTGGTCAGTCCGATCTCTTCGTCCAGATTAGATCTACCTTTGGGCTCAATCTTGTAATTCAAAAGGGATGCCTGGGACTCGGTGAAGGGCACTAGCAAGGAAGACTCCTGGAAGAAATATGTGGACAAGCTCACTGAGGTATGTTCTATTTCGATTCTGGTCCTTTTCCACATTGATCTCCTTTTCTATCTCATCCAGATCCTCAATAACGTCAATGACGATGAATCCAAGAAGTACATTGCCGAGATCGAAGCTGCTGCCTAGAAGAAGAAACCTCCCTCACACTGTATACCACGATCCGTCTCAATATAATGTACCTCTAGTCTCCGAAATCCACAACGTTTAGACTTTTCATGGTGCTGTTAAGCGAGGCTGCCTTGTTGCTGACTATCATAACTCTGCTAGCACGGGAAGATCGCAGCGTCCTTTCCCGTGTAGTCTTCGATCTTCTGCTAATTTTGATTGTCATAACATTGACAGGATCCTTCCCCAGTGTTTTCTCAGCATTTGGCCGCTTTGGGGCCTGACTCCCTTCAGTGCTTTGGCCCCAAAGTGCATTTTCGCGGTGGTCACCCTTCGTGATCTTCCTATGCTATGTGTACCACCCAAGACTCTAAGTGTTCCTATGATCTCGGAGGCGGGAGTGACCTTCCTTCACCGTCGGCTTTCTGTCCGAACTCGGGACCATGCAAGTTGCTCACCTTCCGTCTTCTTCACTCCAGCAATCATCACCCCACCGGACAAATCTTTTCTCCACAGCGCTTCCTGTAAACTGCTGATAGCAATCGCACACTGACACCGGATTTGCGAGTGAATCGCGTGCTACTGGCGACGTCGAGGTCGTGATTCTGATTCTGTCTTGTGTCTGTCTCTGAGTTTGGGCTGCTGAAGACAAATAGAATGATCTCCGCACTAATTCACTTTGTATCTCCGCGACGAATGCAATTTTCCTTTGCTTCGTTTCTAGATGTAACATTGACTTGTCAGTTCAAGAAGTCTTCGACGACCATTGGAATCATGTGGCATACTATACAAACCGAAACCATCTTCCTTCGAATTCCCTCCATACGCTAGTCACTGCCTTTTCCTTCCAGTGGAGTCTCAACAGACACTGAGTGCTGTTATCCCTATTAAGCGCCTCGTTGGTATAGCAGCCTTTGTGAAGACTAAAAATCTCCACCGACTCGGATTCTTAACACCGACGGAGAAAGCTTTGATGAGCGCAATGAATATATTCACCGATCAATCGGAATACCATGTACAATGGTCAGAAGAGACGGCCTCACTGCCCACATGTAGCGGGCTCGTACTGCGGCAACTTTTTCGACCGACACAGTTCAAGTGGCAAAGTCAACCCCGCCCGTTGATCCAAACAAGGAATCGAGAAGAAGGCTTCACCGAAGTTTTCCGTCTTTGTAGTCAAGTTACTCACGCCTACTTCTACCCTTCGTCTTCGTTTTCTGTGGCGCAAGGTGTTCATCATAGCATGTGAGGGGAACATAGAGCGGACCAACGGGAAGGTGGAAGTTGAAGGTATGTACGCCATGTTCGGAAGATGTCGACGGAGGATGTTCAGGAACTGACGGCGAGGTTGGATTTTTGTCTTGAACGGGGTCCAGATGGACCACGGTCGGGATGATAATGTACGTACGTGATTTACGCAGCAGGTAACCTTTGTTCGCACAAGCCACCGGGGAACTTGGATGTTCGAGATTTGGCTTCATGTACATCACGGAGAGCAATCAATGAGGCTATTGAGACTGATCTGGAACGTGAATAGTTTGATGAAGTAAAATACAACGATAATTGCGAAGAAAAGGAAAGGGGAGCTCGCGTACGCAGCAGTAGTTTCTATTATTTCGTCCTATCCCGTCGTCATAGCTCCAAGAGCGGAAGGAAGGTGACGAATTTACGCACACAGAAGAAGCGGACTGCAATAAGATCTCGTTTCGAATGCTCTTCGATAAGATCTCAAGTGGTGGAGGAGCGAAGTTGCCAGAAATTCCAGGAATATGGCTATTGAATGCCAAAACCATACCTCAATGCTTTGTCTCGAAATGATGAATTAGAACATGCGTCTATCGCACTGTCGCTGTGCTATTCAATCTTCTGGCTTTGACCGAGCCGGCCGACACGAGCTCTTTAGAAGCCGTGAAGCTCAGAGTACCACGTTGTAAAGAACTAGCGGAAGTGGAGAAAGGCTTATCTTCTCTGAGCCAGAGAGCACGGGCAGGGCTCTACTAATACCATGCTTCTTGACGCCCAGAACGGCGCCTCCGTGGCGCTTGCTGCAGTACGCTGTACTTGGAAAGGACCCCGGAGACCCTATTGATCAAAAAAATCTTTTAGTACGCCAGCTCGCTGGAAATTAGACACCTTTTTGGGAATCACATCATCTCTATACAGGGTGAGCGAGGCGAGGCATCCGCTCACTGCCCTTTCTATGGCTAGTCAATCGCACACGCTGGCCCTTTTTGCACCTTCTTGTCGGGCAGTGTTTTTTGTTTGGTTAAATCCAGTTGACTGTGTTCAACACATTCACCTTGTTCTAGGCGTAAGCATAATGAAGGCCGCACAGGTTCAAGGTGACCCGAATTCGATGTTCCTCGATCCAGTGCGTAGCCAGAGTTGAGGATCAAGGGTATGTTTCTCTGAAAAATCACCAACGATCTGATGATGTTGACATCCTGTGAATGGCCAAAGAAAGGAACACATTCAATCTCAAGAGGCCCTTTCTTAATTATCCGTGAATAAAGATCTGTGTTCCGTCGTGCAGCCACTCTGTACCCATGCGACCATAGCCGCGAACGATGGGTGAATTCGACTTTTGAATAGGGCTTTCTCCGCGAATATAATTCACAATTTATTTCGGGAGAAGTGGTAATCTGGATCATACCCTAGAACGTGGCCTTCGCAAGACTATTTTGATTGCTGTAGAATAGCGAATGGATGCACATGAGAATAAGGTAGTTGGAACTGCATTCATGGATGTCAGTGGATCGAGCTTTTGCCTAATTTTGTCGTCCACCTTTGCGGTGCTTGTAGATGAATTCCCGGGTATTCCGGGAGTTGCGTATACTTCGTCATCACACAACTCGTATGTATTCACTCAAGACTGTTCACAGCTGCCTATTCCGAGTCTTCCATGACTCTTCCCAGTCGAATTAGAGGCAGCACGATGATTGCCCAAGGTCTGAAAAGGCATTGCATGAGGCCTCTGCGTCAGAACACGATGCACTTGCCAACGGCATCCTAATACCGTCTTTCCAAAAGGCTCTGGACCTCCGCATGGTGGCGCCTGCCCAACAACACGAGATGTCCATATAAGCGCCTCGTGAGCATTTCCAACTCAGCGGCACCTTGGCGCTACAAGTCCGTTTGCCGACGATTGATCGTTGTAGGAACCTTCCCTTCTCACAGAGAAGCTGAAATAATCACTACCCCAGTTTTCGAACAACTTTACGGGCAATCGGGCCAGCTGGAATGTTTTCCGACGTCCGTTGACTTATCATGAACCCTATGTACTCGAGTTTCATCATTGGGTTATCAAGCATGACCCTTCCGGCGCTAAGGAGGCTTCTCCGAACCAAGGAGACCAGCTGCTGTAGCTTGATATCTCCACGCAAAAATATGAGGGCTGGAATGAGCGAGGCTGAGGCCATTCAATGACCCATTTCTCGTTTCTTGACCGAGTCGGACCGTACAAAAGCAAGTACGAAAACATGGGAAATCAAACGCTCGCCAGTACTATGCATTGAACGTAACGTTGATCGACCCAGCCCATGCCAGTGATCCCGGCAATTCTTCTTATCTCCCTTGCCGGAACGCTGCTTGAAGCCAAGTTTACAGAAGGAGTCGCTCACGCCCCTTTCACTGAATCCATTGAGCTCGGGAACTCATCGGACGACACATGCCATGACTGCTGAATAAGAAAAACACATTCACGATGTCGCAATGAAGTTGACCGAAACTGAATACGGTGACCTGAAAACAAAGAACAGATGAGCTACCGCGGGTCCTCTTCTGAACAGCACTGAATAGCCGCTGATGAAGGGAGGAGAAAGGCGCGCGCTTCTGTCGGAAACCTTGTCGCCAGCGCTCTTTCACTTTGCCCGTTCTCACCCTTGGTATGCAATCTACTTCGTCATCAGTGTTCCTTGAGGCTCCATGGGACTGCGAAGTCTGAGACCTCCAAGTTCTCGCCTTCTGACAAGTGACATTGTTCATCCAATCACGTCAATTGACCCCTCATTCGAAACGCGCTTAGAACACGACCCTCGCAGTCGATTTATTTCTTCTTCGATAGGTTGATAGATGCGATTGGCCAGGCTGGAAAGTTTGGGCTCGAACTTACGGCAGCCCTTGCGAAGGGACGCTCTAGCTTCAGTTTGTCCTACCCCACCCCACATGTTGTGAGCAAAATCCAATTGCAACGGGGTAGATTAATGAGATCTCTCAGAAGGTTGCTCGGTCCATCCACGACATGCATAGGGTGACAATGTCATTCTGGAATGTCTTTTACCAGTTGACTTTCTGCTATATCAAGGTTCATTTCAAGCGCAAGTAGGGCGCCTGCGGCGCAGCGGACGTATCCGTCCAACAAACATTGCCTGCGGGACCGTCGAATAATCGACAAGCATCATATGGATCTTTCATAGAATACTACAAGGTTACTCGAGCCCCAAGGCACCATAACACGTCGACGTCAACCCACAACTGGGAACGTGTGGCAGATATGTTCGCAAGCTCATTTCCGAATCTTCCGTCTGTGCTCTCTCTCGGGGTCTTCTGCACTCTAGACTTCTTGGGATCGTAGTATGGAGCGATGACTCTATTCCTCAAACGGACATCGAGAACTACGTCTACGTCTATCTTTTCATCCGCCACCTGGGAACCTCCTGGCAAATGTCGTACTTATCGCATCCATCCATCTATCTATCCATGCATGTTCCATCCTCCATCATGCCATCCATACGACATCCTTTGGACCCTAAATCTTATGGGGGTACGCTCGAGCGCCTTGAGGGGGTACGACTTCAAAAAGGTCCGCAAGGTGTGCCAAAGAAACGTTAACTGAAAATAGTCACATAACGCCTGTCAGGCGCTAGTAGAGAGGCAGAGAGGACAACGGCCTGATGTGCTATCATTGAGAGTGGGCGCCCAGCCCCAGCTACAGTCGGCGCTTGCTTGCACCCGACGAGAATAAAGGTCGACAACTGACTTGCTTGGCCCAGAGAACTAGAGGTGAGCAACGTACGTACCAGCTCCTTGAACATTCTTCCTTGTCGTCGGCGTTGGCGTTGGCGTGCCTCGCTCCTCTAAATCAATTGAATAAATTCAATTCAGTCCAAGACTCCGGCCAATATATACTAATAGCTGATACATAGTACTGTGAGTGGGATGATATGTTGAAGAGCGGTGGGTCCGAGTCGCCAGAACTGTGGATCCATGAAAAGTGGGACCCGAAGTAGAGAAGAGGATAAATGAAACCTAGAGAGAAGGAGGAACTGCGCAGCAAAAGAGTAGAATAGAAAAGGGTCCATATGCAATTGAGAGCAGAAAAGTGGAAAAAAAAGTAATCATCAATCGTGAATGAACTCGTAAAAGGTCGTAAAAATGACAGCACTGGTCCAAAGCAGAAGAAAAGAGAAGAAAGAAAGAAGGGGAAAAGGGTGATGCAGGGGATAATTTACCGATCAAGCATATCGCCGACGTAAAGCGCAAGAAATCGAGCAAGAAATCGAGAAGTGGAGCAGAAATTCAAGAAAGAGGGGATGGATAGGTAAACCAGACCTAGACCACAAATGTTCAAAAAGGATAGTCCAAAAAAAGTCCAAAGCACATACCGATGAGCCGAGGAAGGGAGTAGAAAGCATGATCATCACTCCTCCGATCCACTCATTCTCCTGGAGTCTGGATTGGCGATGAACAAACTCCTCCTCGGAACCAGCCCATAATCAACCGTGAACCTAGCCGACGACGGTGGTCGAGGCCCACCCACGGTCGTTCTCCGACCTTCTAACTGAGCTCGAGCGAAAGCTACAGCACCAGTCGGCGGGGCACTGCGAAGCCCACCCCCGCCAGTACTTGGACAAGAGCCGGACCCAGATGCAGGTCTAGAGCGCGGGGATCCCGATGTCGACGGCGGTGTACTGCTGTTGCTGGTCCGGGAAGTTGAGCGAGCCGTACCCAGAACACCAGCAGATATAGGCGCTGCCGGGACAGGAACAGGCGCTTGCAGGGCGACAGAACGATACTCATCCTCAGAGTCCCCGACCACATGACGTCGATAATCGGACACCGGCCCTTCCTGCGTCCCAATATCTACAGGCGACATCACCACCAACCCAAGCCCACCTTCCTCAGTGCTGAGGGTATCATCAAGGAGCCCATACTCCGCCGTCCCGTCTGTCCCGAGCCTCTGCACGACCTCCATCGTCCTCTCCATCCTCTCAATAGCATCTGAATCCGCCGTACGCAACGACGACATCGACTTTCCATGCTTGCCCACATACGGCTGTTGTCTCGATCCAGTGCTCCCACTGCCCTGACTCTGGCCTTGCCCCTTGGACCCCAGACTCGACTGCCTCGAATTATCCCCCGATCCCTCCTTCTCCGGCGTCGTCTTTTCGTCAATCGTGACTAGCCTCGTACTCGCCATAGCCACAGGGGGTGAATTCGGATCTCGCATCTCCCTGAACCCACCACTGGAACTGCTACCACCGACATAATTGGACCGTGTCGAGGCACTACTTGCTCTCCGGGCGAGCCGGGTCCACCACGAGTCACTACGTCTGACTGACGCCTCGCTGGCCGGGGCAGGTAACAAACTTGACAGTAAGGTAGGTGATCGGGGGGATTCGTTATGGTGTGAAGTGCTGGAAGCATGTCTCGAAGCCACAGACCCGTATGGCGTCGTCGCACTCTCGCTCGACGGAGGCTCACCTAGCGCCCCAAGCGACGATCGACTACTCTCCTGTACCGCCAGCGTACTCTGCGAAGTCCGCTCAGTAAGGGGACTGAGCGAATGCGCAGTGAAATCCAACGGGAGGTTAGTGCGCAGATTGGCTAGGGGCGGTAGGGAAGGCACGAGACGGATAGCATTAGGATCTTCATCCATCATATACGCCGTCTCCGAGGGCTCTCTCGGTTCTTCTTGTATAGGGTCTGAGAACGGGTCCGTATAGCTCAACCTGCTGCGTGTACTAGTATAGCTGAGCTCTCGGCGATTTCGGGGTCGGGCGCCAACACCACCATATCCGGCTGAATCTTCTTCTTGCTGCCTGAAGGACGACCCATCCGCGAAGGGATCCGATTTTTCTCGCCAAGGCGTGCTGGAAGTCGAGATTTGGCTATCCCGGTTTTTCCTCCCTCCAAGGATGCTCTTGAGCGACCACGAGCTCCCCATCACGCTTTCCCGCCCTTTGGTATTGTACCACGTTCCAAAGTCTGCTGCATCCTCGTCGTCTAGCATGTTCCGCCGTTCCCGGGTCTCCCTTGGATTTTGTGACTTGATCCCTTTCGATCCACGGAAAAGGGCGGCGATGCCAAGGCCATGAAGCCAATTCGGGCTCGAGGACGAATCTGCGGGTTGTGCGTCTTCCTTATGCCCTGCCATGGGGATATTGCGGTGCATTCGAGAGTCGTGGTCGTCGTCGTCATCATCACCTAGCGGCCGTCCATCGTCGTCATCGTTGTCGATGACCCAGAATCGACGTTCTTCCCATTTGCGTTGCTTTCTTCGGCGGTACCATAGAGCACCGAGGGCAAGGGCGAGAAGGGCGAGAACGCCGAACGCTGTACTGACGGCGATTGCAGTCGTTCTTGCCCTCGCTGAATCGGCGTGCGTAGGCGATTCAGGTGGTGCACCGGTGGGTGTTGGCAAAATTATCGGTCCAGTGGTGCTCATGCTACTGGAGGGATGGGAACCTGTGTTGGTAGGTAGTGGGAGAGTCTGTGCTGGAGTAGAGGTTGGTGAACGTGGGGTAAAAGTGGGAACGATGGTGGAACCAGGGACGTCGTATATTTGTATCGGCGCAGGGGCCGGTGATGACTGGGTGTAACCTGTCGAGGTTGATATTCAATCAAGCAGAAGCAACAAGACGTCTTTCATGACTTACCAAAACCAAATATAACGTTGTCGCCTGAGGGCACTGCGAAATGATCACGACGAGCGCCGATACTCGTCAGGGAATCAACGCGTGTCCACACAGCCTGGGGTTGAGATAAGTCCAGAACCCAGCCATCGTCTAGGGTTGTTTGTAGCTGGGCGTCACTTCCTCCGTGGATCAAGATTCTTGTTGAGGAAATGAGTGCTGCGGCGAATGCCCGTCGTGCATTCGGTAAAGCACCGCTGGACACCGAGAGTCTTGACCAAGTGTAAGGGGTACGGGTGGTGTCGAGAACATAGATGGTAGAGAGAAGAAGGAGGATTCCCTGAGAAGGGACATATCCTCCAAATACTAGGATACGACCGTCTGGAAGTGGGATGGAAACATGTCCAACCAAGTCTGGAGGTCCGTTTTCTGTCGGAAGCGGAGTGAATGAAGGGGTGTTCGGGTTGAAAACATAGCTGTCGGGGAATGCGGTGCCAGAGCCGTCTGCTCTTTCCCCTCCAAAGATGAATACAAGGCCAGTGGGGATGGTGGCCGTAGAGTGGCGAATGCGACGCGTTGGTTGACCAGCCCACGCGCTTGGTTGAATAGACCAGATAGCCGACGTCCGCTGCCAAATATCGAGGATGGAGGCGGAATCGGGTTCGGAAACGAGCACGATGTCAGAATTGGCATCTGGAATGCCGCCAAAGATAAGAATTTGAGATGTATTGAAGGCTGAAGCTGTGTGCCATGCCAGCGCCGGTCCCTGGGACGTGCTAGAGTTAGAGGCCCCACTGGCCACGATCCAGGGTGGAGAACTGGCCGGAAATGAGCTTGATAGTGAAAGGTAGAGGACATCGTTGGTGTTTGGAGCCGATGTATATGAGAAGGAGTTGAATTCATCGGTTTTGCCGCCGTAGACATAGAGCACATCGTTCACGATGACGACGGCCTGGCCCCATCTAAGAAACATGGTAAGACCATATCGCACATGAAATGCGAGTCTCTCTCTCACCTTGCCACGGCATCGAATGCAGATGAGTCCCTAACCAACGCGTTCAGCAACAAGAGCAGCGTCCATGGAATGCGCATGTCTCCTGATGCTCTAGACGATTTCTATGTTATCGAGGAGTAGGATGGAGGTCGACGATGGTAATTCTAGGGATAAACCATGACAATTTAGATCCACCGTTGGAGTGAGAGCACTGGAGCGCAGAAGAACCACAGCTTGCCCAGCGAGCTGAGGAGCTCAACCTATCCGCACAGCCACACTGATCGCTGGAGGAACACAAAACGGGTTACGCGAGAGCTGATGCCACCAAGCGCGGCCCGAGGTAAGGGACAGCGCCCATGTCCTCCGAGCCTCCGAACTTTGCTAGCTCTTCGTTCTTCCTAGAAAAACTGGAGTAGGTTGGATGAGCTCTCCTCACTTCTCTCTGCCCTCACACCACTTCACTTTCTCGAAAAACGGGCTCCCCCGACCGACTTTCGTAACGTGCGGCTTCTACGACAACTTGCATCTCTCCCAAGAGCAAGAAATCACGACATAAATGTTGATGCTCACCCGCGGTCGGTGCATCCAGATGAATCTTTCGCCGAATGTAGGTACGTACATCACACTATTGACAATCCCTCGACCATTCGTAGCCTCGAGGCCCTATTCCATCGGACGCGTAACGGCGTAGCTACGACGCTCTCTAGTATTGTCCCTGATCTCTCCCCCGGCTGTGTTTCAACGGCCTCATGTGCAACGGAATCTTACTCCGGCCACTTTCGTCGTATCGAGGTTGTACTGAGAAGCCTTCGGATATCTTGCGAGGACCCTGTCAAACGGAGGGTAAATCTTGATAGGCAAAGGATTAGTGACGGTGTCGTCATGAAACCTAGTACCTGTCGGATGACCGACAGTGGTGGACCCTTCCCGACAAACTGGTGCTATATCTGTAGCTGCCACAAACGCCAACTCTGAAACGCGGACTCTTGGAAATTTGGTAGGCGCCTGGCCAGATGAGCTCGAGCAGCCGCCCTCTGCTAATGGAGCTGAAAACGACGGATGGTGCTGAACCACTGATTGACCTTTAGCTTGGCAACCTACGCGCTGCTTCTCAGCTCTGGGCTCAAGTCGGAGCTGCCAACTTGGGGGTTTCCTTCTCTTCATCCGCCCCCCGTATTCCTTTCGTCGAGTTTCCCCCCAAGCACCGAACAGCTCTTCGCGTGCCCTGACTCTAGGCCTCGCAGTTCTCTCGGTGGACGTCTAAATCATATTCGGGAATTCGCTATATCGGTCATGACTCATATCCTAGCGAATGTCAGACTCACGCGCATCGCCTGAAACTGGAGGACCCTTGGCCAACTACCTGGTTCTGTGTAGTGGCCACACGTGCCTCTCATGACGCTAGGCACCGGAATAGCCGAGTGGACGTCAAGTTTGTAACGCCTCTAAGAAATCTAGGTAAACGTATGAACGGTGAACTCCTTCTGGTACAAACCGCCACTCTTCAGTCATTGGTACATTGACATCAGACGCTGGCTAGTGCTGAATGCACATCTTCGTGAAGACCTCCTCTTCTCGATAGCCAAGCGGTAACGCCCTCGATTCGGTTGATTCACTCTGTCGGTCAACGATCCTACCACCTGTCGAATGTATTGTCTGAGGCTGAAAGAGCCCGTTACCCAACGGTGTAAATGAGTCAATTCCGGGAGCATCCCTGGAAAGGCACTCTCCTTCTAATCCACTCGGATCGACGGGAAGGGGGCTGCCAATGGTGTGACTCGAACGCTCACTGGTACTGGGCCCTGGATGTCCACGCTCAATAGTTAGCTAGCCCACTAGCTGGACTGTCCAGGCGCACTGCGGTATTCTGGGATACGACTCGGCTGCTCCCGTTTGGGCTCAGGACGCCGGAATCTGGCTTGCCTTTAAGCTTCTATCACTGCGCACCGAATAGATATCAGCACTGATCGTTTACTGAAGGCAGATTCTGATGCACAACTTACGGATGCACCTTTCGAAATCTGGCCTCTGGCAGGAACTCAACGTAAACTCACAACGAGACCTTCCCTTCGCAATTCGCCGGTACCACCGTGTTCGTTCGGAAAGAGCTTATGCCTGGCTCCAAACTTGATAAATCCATCTGATACCGAAAGTCCAATGGGTCAACCTTGGTATGCAATTCGGTGGCTTCCAATGGTTCCCTTGGGTTCTCACAAACAGTTGATTCATTTCGCAGACGTCTCGCGTCCAGTAGTGATGAGAAAGCAGCAGCTGATATTCAGACGCACAATCATAGTCACAGACGCTTCTTGGATTCCGAAGGCCCCTGATTGATCAAAATGTCTGGCTAGTGGACTGGGAAACGCAGCATTGTTTTGTGGTCCGCTCTGGCTAGGTCCCTGGTCGGATGGCTTCGTCCTTTTCAAATAGCAGCCTCATCGAGTGTCATCTGGGGCGAGGATCGCCAATATGGTGCCTAGATATGATAGCCAAAGTTCCGGTCCCAGAAAATGCATTGGACCCCTTGGGTGCAAGGAAAGTGTCATGCGCTACCGTATTGCCAGTCCTTGTGCTCGGGTTCACGGAAAGTCGATATCAAGAGAGCTCGAATCGTAGGCCGTTGCCGGTCACTGCGAGAAACGATGCCGCTGTCGAACAGAGGGTGAGGATAGAGATGCAGGGGTAGAGTCGGCGATAGAAAAGGACGATAGAAAAAACTCATTTGCTTCACCGCTCGGAGAGTTCCGAGCAATCAAACATGACTCGGATCAGGAATAGCTCTCCCCCCCCTCTCTCTCTCTCCCAAATTGCTCTGGTTGTGCTCTGTTGTCTCTCGGGCGCTGATTCTCTCTGTGGGCGACATGATTTTCCGACTTTGACATTACCGCGTTTCTGGAGGCCAGGAACCCCTATGGCATCCAAGTTGTTCACCGGAAGTTTGGACTAAGCTTAGGTTTCTTCGTCGGCACGCACTTGCTCCACACACCGCGCTCTGAGTGTGTTCCTTGACTTCTCATGCTGGCTTCTGTCTGTCATGTACAGCAATCTCACAGTTCCTGGTATCAACCCACTCCTACAGTCCACGAGTTCCTATGGCATTCAAGATGTTTACCGGAATCCAGTCCGGTACTCAATGCTCGGCCTAACCTAGGCATTTCCAGTACCCCTACCCCTGCCTTGTGCTGCCGTGTCCTCCATGAGGGAGATTAACGGATGATAAGGGAGATGAGCGCGCTTCTGCTCAGCTCGAACGGATCCCGAAAACCCGCTAAAGCTGCCTGTTCGCGTTCTGTCGTCCTCGAGGAAATGTTTGCCATTCATGTGCGATTCTTGATCGTTATCGATGTTTCTACATTGGGTCGCCTTCGAAGATACACGGCCGACATGACCTTCATTCATTCGAGCCTCTAAGCCAAGCATATGATATAGCTTCCCTTGCGTTCAAACACTGCTTTTCACTTGGTCTGCAAGAGAAAGAAAGCATGACCACTCTGCTCTGTTCGACGGCTGTATTGTTGAGCTTCTTGGAATTTCATTTGCCATGGGCGAGCTGGTGCATCGGCTCGGAATATTGGACGGCTCTAAGAGCATCCTTCGGCAGTGCTCGCAGTTCTTCGCTGCATGGTCTTCTTCCGTCAACAAAGACTCCTTCCAGAGTTCACCCGACGCTATCTTATGATATCCTCGATTCATTTGCTCCGTCGATTGGACCACAGATGAAAAGGAATTCCGTTCTCCGACCATGGCACTACTACCGTGACCGCGCAGGAACCTGGTGCATAGTGCGCTGCTCGATGTATCGAGTCTCAGGACTTCGGGATCATCGACGGGACTGTGGATCTGGTCTACCAACCCTTCCCCTGGAAAGGAGGCGTTTAATTGTACCCTCGAGCTGCTATAGCCCTCAATCACGTTTCACCCTGTCCCCTGTCGCAAACCCGAGCACAATAGTATTCAAATAGTCGTCAGACACCCTGGAATCTTATCTCTACGTAAAACCCTCTCATAGATGGTCGCTTGATAGAATCAGCTCGTGAATCCTGTCGTCATTCGTTCTAGCGGGCCTTTCTTGTGTATTACGAGTCTTCCGTCAACGATTCATTCCTTCATCTCGCTTCGAGAACGACACGACTGGTGACTAGCCTGGATTCATTGAAGTGGGTGTTTTGTGTGACCATCGCCAGGGATGACGAGATGCAGTCAAAAAGCCTGATAGTTTTGTGAATGACTAGGTGCCCCGACCATATCCGTGCTTGAAGATTCTTTCGAACCCGTTACATCCTTTCCCTCAGTTCGCTTACTGTGAAGCGATTCATGACGAACGTCGCTATGGGCATCCGTTCAAACACGGTCCCTGATATGATGTAATGGTCTTGTCCAGAAATGTATACTCACACCATCGATGCCACTTGACGCTCACTTTAATCTCGGAAATTGCGATAGAAGAGTCGGGGCCGTTGCTCAGCAGACAGCTTCCGCCTACAATAATGACATACAGTGTGCGATAGGCACCACGGAGGAGATTTCCGGACCTCCGCTGGCCCAGTTGTCCCTGGACCGAAGTTTCCTCTTTCGTTCACTTCGACGAGAATATTGACCAACACAGTTGGTGATCAGGCGATTCGGACTCAAATGTTGATAATCGGGGATGGTGGGTTAGCTTCGAGAGGAGGTAGTGCTCTGGAATGATAAAGAGGATGGGATGGTGCAAGCCTGGCGCACGCCCAGGGGTATCGAAGCGGAGCGGAAGAATTGTTGAAGGCCTCCGTCGAGCTGGGACAGCGCGTTCTCACGGAAGAATAGGACTTCTTGACTTCTGACCACCACCATCTCCCCGTTCCCCCATTCAATATTGGTTCCTTGGCGAAGGCCCAGCGAGACCTGGATATACGGAGTACTCGTTAGCCCTACTGGGCTCCATGGCCTCATGTAAATATGGGGTTGCCATCGCGCAACGATAGAGCTCACTCATGAAGCTTCTTGAAATGGAGCCAGTGGGATGCCCGAGCGACCCAGTCCTACGCTTGATCCTAACCAAAAAATCATGAAAAGGCAAGTGTATTCTAGGCGTTATCTCGTCCATGAAAGCCACTAATTTCAAGCAGAGGCCTCCCTGCTACGGCTATCTTTGAATGTGACGGACCTGTCATAGCTCATCATGCCCGAAGTGGGACGAACACGAGGCTGCCTGGACCCTATGATTTCTTTCAAAGGAATCATCTCTTTCATTTCGCTGCCCTACGCTTTCCTTCGCTTTACCATGATCGGCAGTTGCTTCCATGGTATTGATCCCTTGATCCTAGCGCTCGGAAGATCCCCAGTACCAGAACTTCAGATTCAATTATCCTTTCACGGATGCCCTGTGTGGACTGACGACGATATAAGTCTGCGCCCCTCAGCCTCATTGCTATTCTGTGACTGTCCTCGTCCTGACGTGCGCCCTTTCCTGCACCTTCATCGCAAAGCTCTACTCGCTTTGCAAGCTCACCATGCCATCCCGAACGCCCTTCCAGACCCTGGGTGTTTCCCCGCAGTCGACGGCGGATGAAATCAAGCACGCGTACCGAGCCCTGGTATGTGATATCGGTATCACGTCTGGCACACCCTTCGTTCTGCTTACACTGCTTAACAGATTCTCAAGTGGCATCCTGACCGCTATGAGAAAGATAAAGCCATCGCGACGAAGCGGTTCATCGAGGTGAGCACCCTTGTGTGTCCTCTTTGAGACCCATTCCCTGACGGACCCCGACAGATCAACGAGGCTTACAAGCAGTTGACCGAAGCACTCGAGCTAGAGTCCAACTTCGAGGAGCCTATCGTTATGCACGATGTGCAAAGCCAAACCTCTTCCATCGATCGACAATCCTCGCGGTCGAGCTCGGAGTACTCGGACGACTCATACGGGCTCCGAAGAACGCGCAGCTTTGATTCGGGATTCCAGACTACGCCCTCCTCGAGCTTCAAGGAGTCTCCCACTAGTTCTTACTTCCCCAAATCATCATTCCCAACGGCCCAGGCAGCTCCTTATCGTCCGGATCCACACACGTCCTCCCCACCCTCAGCGTCGCCACGATATGAAACTTGGAGGACTGGTTCTGACCTTCCGGATGGGTTCAGACATCCGGTCTATTCTAATCCTCCTCGTCTATCGCATCCTAGACCCCGTGCCTCTAGCATTCCTAAGCCGCCGCCACATGCAGCGGCCTACACAGTCGGGGCTAGGAATATTCACGCCCCTTGTTACGCTTTACCTCCAAGCGCCGTGGTTCCAAGGTAGAGTGTCATTCTTGCCGCTTAGGGATAAGCGAAATTAACTGGAATGTTTCTTTTTTCTCTTTCTTCTGGCATTGTATTTAGGCTATCACATTCTGTGATCTCACCGCAGCCTACGTCCTCTCACCATTCCCACTCTGGCTCAACATCGTCTCATCACATTCACCCCGGCACCGGCGCCGACAAGCGGTACCATAACCATCTCGGTGAAGTTGCCTTTCAAACGTCGTCGTCCTCTGGCCATGGTACCACGCATCACATCGCGTCTCCATATGATCTCCCATTGGTATCCATAGGCCTCGGGCAGTCGGGGGAGTGGACCTACGCACTACCCCTTTCGCTTGAGGAGCTCTTTACTGGTATACACCTTACGTTGCCCATCACACGCCGACTTCTCTCGGGGCGTTCGAGAACGGTCACGCTCGAATTGGAAATTCCAGCAGGATGCAGAAAGGGGTCGAAGCTTGTGTGCAAGAGGGTGGGACATGAGGTCAAGCATGGTGTCTTCCAGGATATCGCATTTATCATCGAGGACAAGCTACACTCGAGGTTTAGACGGGAGTGCGACGATCTACACGTGGAAATGAGGGTGCCTTTGGTGGAAAATTTGAGAGAGTTTGGGGGTGAAGTGCCGTTAGTGGGTGTAGATGGGCAAGTTCTCGCGTTCTTTATCGATTTTCCAAGACACGGGGCGATGAAGGGGAGGAATATCCTCAAGGGAGGCGGGATGCCTTCGAGGCACGGGGGTAAAGTTGTTGGAAAGGGTAATATGATTGTTGAGTGAGTAGCTTCTCTCTCTTCCTGACTTATCTTTGTGATTGGGTTTACTAACATCTCTCTTCAGCTGGGAGATAGTCCCTCCTCAACCGAAGAAAGTGATGGGCTTCGTTAAACGGCTATGGAGGAAGTAGTCTCCGAATCGCTTTCCCGCAGAGAATCCTTATCGTTATCCTCAAATTATCCTCGGACCAGTTCCAATCTTACGCATCACGTAGAATAGTATCTTTATTCCTTTTTGTATCGTTCGTACTATGCGATTATGCAACTTCTATGCAAGCCTCCTGGTTCGCTACTTGTAACTTCGATGCCGCGAGTCCGAGTGCGCATGTGATCAAATTGCCAGGCACAGAAAACCAGGCCAGTTCCTGCCAGTTCTGGCCCTGACGTCGATTTTCCGCTTAGCCGCCAGTGCTCACAAGTCGAACAGTATGAAAGGCTAGGAAGGGTGTTATAAACCAGTTCCCAACAGTAGGCGACGCCATCTCTATTCATTTGAGAACGCTCTGCGTTGATTCTGTTCATCGGATAGGCCAAGTCTCCATATCGTCGCCGAATTGTGTGTTGTGTGTGTTCGGGCCCGGGTCTCGTAAGAATGCTTCAGCGCTTCAGGACTCACGACGAGAAAATCACGTTCCTCCGAATAGGCCATCATGCATCATGGGACCAAGCCCAACACCTATCCTTGCGTCAGACGACTAGCCCATAAAATGCCACTCCTGACCCTACATCTATCTATGATCCCTCCTTTTCTTCCAGGGGAAACATGGCTACTCTCAAGAGCCTATCTTTCACAGTCTTTCTAGGAGCTGTGACTCTCGCAGCCTTCCGACGGACCAAGCTCGAGCCTTTGAATCACAAAGGGGTTCCCCAAGTTGCTGCCTTCGCTATGGGGCTACTACTTCTCAAGAGGCTCTTGCTTCAAAGTAGGAAATCCAAGCTGATTCAAGATGCTTCAAGGGTTGGCAACGATGAAGAGGAATATGACTATGTCGTTGTCGGTGGAGGTAGGTTGCAATCGTAGTCTTGTACTGTCTCGACTTGAAACTTCAATATGATACGCAGGTACTTCTGGCTGTGTGCTGGCTGCGCGACTATCAGAAGACCCTTCAGTCAAGGTCTTGTTGATTGAAGCCGGAGGAAGGTACGTTGGAATCGCGTCCCAAACTCTGAATGGAACCTGAATACCACAACAGCGGACAGGCGTTGCTTTTTACTCGCATCCCTGTCGCGTTCTCCCTTCTCTTCCACACTGAACATGTCTGGCAGTTCTACACGGAGCCACAAGCTGGTGCCAATGGGAGAAAGAAATTCTGGCCTCGAGGTAGGCGCCACTTCATCTAAAACTTGCCAATGTCGGCGATTGTTAACTCTCGTTCAGGCAAAATGCTCGGTGGATGTAATATTGAGTTCATTTTCGCCACCGATTGACACCTCTAACTACTTTGAAGGCTCATCCATTAATGCCCAAATGTGAGTCACTCTATCAATTTGGACAAGGTCTTTTCCCTACGATATACACAGGGCTCAGTTTGGTGCACCAGGCGACTTCGACAGATGGGCTGAGGTCATAGGCGACAGTGCTTGGAAATGGGAGAGTTTCCAGAAGTGTGTTCCCATTCCATTTTTGCTATCTCGCCACCTTGAACTCACGGGTACATGCTTAGTTATTTCAAGAAATTTGAGCGGTACACGCCACATCCAGACTATCCGGATGTCGACCTCTCTCTGAAAGGCAAAGACGGTCCTATGAGGATAGGCTACTTCAGCGACGTATCTCAAGCATCCAAAGACTTCATTAAAGCATGCAATAAAGTGGGGATCCCCTATAGTGCGGATTTCAATACTTCTAAGGGGACATTGGGAGTCAACAAGGTATGCAGCTTCCTGTTGTTTTTGCCACCCATAATATTCATGCACGCCTTCACAGATAAGTAAGTCCTCAAATGAGTTTATTCGCCGGATCATGTTTATCAAAATGTGAACAGTGACATACATCGACGAAACGAGGACCCGAGCCTCCTCTGAATCAGCATACTTTACCAAGGATGTGCTCTCTCGGTCGAATTTGAAGGTCGTTATCAATGCCACCGTGACCAAGATTTTGACAGAGAAGGTTGGCGATGAAATCAAAGCCATTGGAGTCGAGTTCGCAAAGAGCAAGGATGGTCCTAGATACCGGGTCAAGTCGAAGCGGGATGTGATCATTTCGTGAGTTGCTGTGACCCTCTCGCACAAATTGCCGCTTGATCATGCGTATCTACTTAGCGCCGGTGCTGTCCATTCGCCTCAGGTAACTCATTCTGAATTTCACTGTAAACAAGCCGCTGACATACCGGTGCCACAGATTCTCCTGTTGTCAGGCATTGGGCCAGCCGCAGAACTCAACAAACATCACATCCCCATCGTCCACGACCTCCCAGGCGTTGGTGACAATCTTATCGACCATCCCGTTGTCGATGTCTACTTCCGAAATAAGAACCATACCGCCAAATTTGTCAAACCTCAGGGCCCACTGGACGCCATCAAGCTCGTCGGTTCGGTATTGCAATATTATGTGACCAAACGAGGGGCAATGACGACCAACGTATGCATATTTTTTCCAGTATTGGCGATCACCATACTGACGATGTGTCTGTGGCTTTCTAGTTTGGTGAATCTGCGGCCTTCCTAAGGAGTGACGATCCCAAGCTGTTTTCGGAGAATGACTTCCCTTCGAAACTGAACGACACCACCTCTGCGCCTGGGAGCCCTGACCTTGAGATTTTCACGACACCGTTCGCATACAAGGTTGATCTTTCGATGCTCATCCTCATCGTCAAGAATGGGCAACTGACATGAATAATCAGGAACATGGCGACTTCTTGTTCCCGATGGATACCTTCGCCATCCATGCCGTTCTTCTGAGGTTCGTTCGACTTGACCCTCATCTAATAGATGCTCATATACCACCTAATGCAGGCCGAAGAGCAAAGGTACCCTTCGACTCAACTCAACCGACCCCTGGGATTCACCTTCCATGGACCCAAAGTACGTATGCTGCCACCTTTCTCAAAAGTTAGCAACAACTCACCCCCCTTCTACTCAAACAGCTACCTCGCCGAACCCGAAGACGTCCAGAAACTTGTCCGTGGCCTGCGGCTCATCTTCAAAATCGCTCAACAAGAACCTCTAGCCTCGCACCTCATTCACACAGATACAAATTCCCTTCTCGACCACCTCCTCCACCTCAAATCCGACGAAGAGCTGGAGGACGTCGTGCGAGAACGCGTTGAAACTCTCTACCACCCCACCAGCACCTGCCGGATGGCACCTCTCTCTGAGGGTGGCGTTGTGGATTCGCATTTGCGCGTGTATGGAGTAAAGGGGTTGAGAGTATGCGATGCTAGTGTATTTAGTGAAATTGTGTCGGGGCATACGGCTGGTGCGGCGTTGGCGACCGCGGAGCATCTGGCTGATATCATCAAGAGGGAGAATGCTCGAGTTTAGGACGGCGTGAAGATGTATTTGTATGTGGAAGTGATTCGATATGTATTTCGACTATACCTTGGGCATGTGCCCATGACTCTTGCTCAGTGCCTCTTCTCTCGCTCGGTTTGCGGTCAGTTAGCACAATAGGCCTCCCGACCATCGTACACACGAGAGGAAAATGGCATATTTCCTACCCAGTATCCGTGCAACAACAGTGGGCTCGGAAGAAAAGATGCAATCATCAGCGATTCAGATATATACGCCGATCAAATCGTCCTAGTGTCGTACTAGCAATTGTACATCGACATTGAGAAGGTAGAACAAGTAGGAATTAGGTGACGCAGGCGGACAGATGAACAGGGACCTAAGACCATCCATGCACTGCAAGAGAAAAGGTCACAGAATCCGTGGAAGGAAAGAAAAAGGAGGATAGGAGAGAAAAGCAGGCCATAAACCATACGCCAAGGCGCAAGAACAAAAGGGTCGTAGATTCGTCAAAGTATCATCGATATCATAAGGAGATCTGAGATTGTCAATGGGGAGGAAAACAATGAGATGAGGTTACTACAGGGTAATCAACAAAGGTGTATGTCTGTATATGTGTCGCTTGAGGGTTCGTTCGTTCTATCAGTATGAAAAAATTGTTTGGGATAGCATAAAACAACAGCAGAAAGGGAAAGCAAGGGGAAAACAGCGAAAAAAGATTCGTTCAGCCATTCGATTAAATACATACGTTTCATTTCGTTTCGTTCATCTCGTCAGTGTCCCGAGCACGCAGGTAGGTTCTGACCACGTTTCGCCTAATCAAACTTGATAGGGTCCATCTTTCGAGGAGAAGGCAGAGGGCTAGGAGCACCAGTCCCAAACCGCGGAAGATGCCCAAGCCCAACATGCGTGGCAGGGGCACCAGCACCCTTTGGGCGCGTAGGCGTACTGGGACCAGCCGACCTACTCCCGCCATTGTTCCTAGCGGGCAGAGGAGGAGCGAGAGATGCTGTAGGGTTCTTGAGCACCGCGATAGGAGGTGACCCAACCAATCGTGAGACGGTATAAGGGAGCTCGTAGCCTGATTTCACAGCATGATTCACGTATCGCGAGAGCTCGAGGTGGAGAGTGGGATAATAAGTTGTTGACGCCTTTCGTGAGATCTACGTAAGCAAGGGTTAGCGGATGTCGACGGCCTGCAAGAAGGGAGGGCATACCAAGATGATTCGCTCCAGGCCTGAAAGGAACAGGTCAGAGTGGAACCGGTAAGCTGAGAGTTCGTTCTCTTTGGGCAGGTTCAAATCTCCCGCTGATGCGGCAATAGCGTTAATGAAGCGCAGGTGTGTTGTCTGGTAATGGTATGAGTAAAGTGCGAAAGAGCTGTAGGGACTGACAACTTACGAAATAGCACATGGCTTCGAATTCCACACCGCCAGTCATACCGCTAGGAGCTTTAGGTTTTTCGACCCTTGTCTCGTCTGTCTCCGCTAGGATCCAGATGGTGTTGTTTGGATGACAAAAGACCCAGAAGTAGTCCCGGCATACGTCCGACATCTCTTGCAAGTAGGACTTGTAGACTCGAGGAACATGGAGAGACTCGATGAATTCGTGTGGTGAGACAGGGACTTCAGGAGCTTCAACTGGCCGAGGAGCAGGGGTCAAGAGGAGGGATCGGATGAAGGAGAAGAAGGAATGGTGAGGCGCTGGGAGAGTGATAACGTTGGAGGTAGCAAGAGATGTTTGGCTCTCCCATGCTTCGCGGTGTTGCCGGGTCCTTCCAGACAGAAGAGAACCGTGCTTCGAAGTAGAAGGGAGCGATGATGGAGGGTAAAGCTCAAAGAGGATTAGAAGGAGGTCAACGATGAGTTGTCGAGTGGCTACGTCTCCAGGCTTCTTGTCAGAGTAGAGAAGAGAGACAAGTTGAACGTAAGGGGTGGGACAAGAGCTTCTGAGAGCGAAGCACCCGATCGAGGAGGTAGAGAGGGCCTTGAAGCATCGAAGGAGTTCATGCAGAACTTGATCATCGTGTTGTTCCTCTCTGATGCAAAACGGTGAGATTGTAGATCATGCTAGCGATTGACGTGTACGTACCTCCATTCGACCTCAAACAATTCGTTCAGCCTTGTCAATAAGGCAGAGTAACCCCCGAGCTTGCAAAATTCCTCTGTCCAACTGACCGAAAATGAGCTTGGGTACGAGGATAATATGGGGTCACATACCTCGCAGACTCATTCCTTAACATCAGCCGTAGCTTCTTTATGTCTTCGACGTCCATGTGGAGGCTAGACTGGCCCTGAAGGATACTGCAGAACCTCGTGGGCGACAGGTTTTTCACTGTTCCATTCTTTTCCTTTGTGACCTTGGCCCCAGAAGCCAAGTCCAGAGTCGACATTGATGGCAGAGTGATGTGGCTCTTGGAGAAGAGCCTGCCCATGTCGACAGAGCCACCAGTCCAGTGCCCGCTTCCCTGTCGTTGCCCGTACGGCCTTCCGGAACCATATGGTGATTGGTGTGCCGAGACGTGTGTTGGGGAGCCAGCGGTACGAGGAGATCCAATGCTGTCTTCATGCATGAAGGGTGCACGAGGAGACCCGAGTGATTCTGTGCTGTGGACACGGCGAAGTCCAACTGAGTTGTTTCGTGGAGGGGTTCCGGGTAAAGCGAAGGTTGCACCGGCAGGGGCAGTTTTTTCTGTGATAACATGGGACGTCTTGAGCATGGCTGCCTTGACGCTGGCATCCATTCCAAGCAGCTTGGGTCGAAGGGTGGTTGGGATCTGGAGGTCATCCTGCCCCAAAGAAACGTCAGTCCTGCGACATGGCGTTGAGGCCTGTCCAAACCCACCAATAGCTTGTCAAAAGCCACATCTGTGTCTGGCTTGTCCTCTGGCTGCTGCACCTTGCTCTTCTTGGTCTCCGCTGTCTTCTTCTTCTTGCCCATCGAGAGCCCTGACTTTGGGGGTTTCCCCATTGGTTGCTGGACCCCAATGCTGCCATTGGGCACGTTCTCCTTGCCAGGTGGAATGTCTGCGAGCTGCGTCAGATTAGTGAAGTCCATCGACGAGACTCGCTTTCCAGGTAGGATGCCCTTGAACATGACGGCCAGGAGGAGAGATGGTTGATGTCCAATTTGGGACGCTGGTTCGATTTCATTGAGGCGACCGCGTTCCGGTCATGTGGCCGTTTTCCCCGTCGCCACGCGACTCTCACGTGAGCTTTTCTATGACAACACCTCTTTCCGAGGCTAAGATTCAGAAGGGCTTTGCTTATTTAGTTTCTATCTACGACGGTACGATATCATACGGGGCTCCTTGGGCAGGGCAATCATTGTCTGAAACAAAAGAATTTGAGCTGTGGAGTCCAGGAGATGAATGGATTTTACCAACATGATAGTCAATTTCAGGCACTTTATCAATCCAAAGCTCAAAGTTTCGCACAATCACAGCCAAGATCGTTCCCAACTGCATATACGCGTACTAGTAAAATTGCAATGAGCATCAACATCCAACGGTAACCAGACAACGCTCACCTGCTCTCCGATGCACCTGTGCCTTCCCGCCCCAAACGGTTGATAAGGACTATCTGAACCCTTACTCACCTTCCCAAATCCATAGTCTACCTTCTCCCCGTTTTCATCGAGGTACACCTTGTACGCTTCAGCAGCAACGCCCTCAGGGTCATTCCATCTGTAAGGGTCCCATTTTTCCGGAGAATCCCAGATGAGAGGGTCCATCTGTGAGATAATCGGGGAGGCCATCACATAATGTCCTTTGGGGACCACGTACGACTCCTCAGTGAGCTCCCGGCCAACCGCAGTATCCTCACGCACGTAGCGCAAGATGCAGTGGAAAGGAGGGTGGATACGAAGTGTCTCCCGGAGGACACAGTCCATCAGAGGGAGAGCGCGAACTTCTTCAAAAGTCATCGAACGAAACTCGACTTTGCCGTCCATGTGGACAGTACCGAAGTGCTGCACTTGTTCCTTGTATAAAGCCTCACTGGGAAAAAAAAGTGATCAGTCAAATGCCACAGTCTCAGGGAAGAGCCAACTTGAAACTGACGCGACGTCCGGCTTGCTCGCGAGATGGAGCAATGCCCAGGCACTTGTTCCCGAACTGGTGTGCTGCCCTCCCATGAGCATCACAATCATCAAGTTCGCAATTTCATGCTCCTTGAGCTCTTGGCCGTCTCGGTATTGCTGGCCAAGAAGGGTAGAAAGCATATCATAACCACCCTCCAGTGAACAAATCAGACCAAGGCGCGACGCAAGAAATCAATTCACGCACCTCCAAGCTCTCTTGCTTTCTCGAACCAAATTCTCCACTGTCAATGGCGCTCCTCCTCCTGATGATTTCCACATAGAATTTTTGCATCAGCTTCTGGGCTCGATCCCTCTTCCTCGAACTTTCAAGAGGTAGGTATGGGAACATCATATGTATCGGCGTAAATCCCCCATCGAGATCTGCGTAGAGGGCAGCGTAGCCCTTGTCCAGACTGTCTCGAACTTCTTTGCCTTGGAGGGTACGTGCGGCTGTGAGAATCGTGATCTCCTGCATGGCTTTGAGAACATCAAAGTGGCCATCCCACTTTTTCGATTTCGAGTGCACGGCCACCTCAGCCTGGGGTTGAAATGCAGGATCTTTGGTTAGGTAGTCTGCGACTTCTTCCTCAATCATCCCAACATAGGCCCGGAGGTTTGTGATTGACAGGCCCGCTTTGACGAACTTCTTTTGCTCCATGAATTTATCGTTTGGGGCGTCATATACAACGTCCTTCCCGAAAACCGGAGTTGTAAATGGCTATTGTGCAGAAGTCTAGTGAGTACTCCCGAGCTGCAAGAGCAGGATCTCAGAGAAATTTGAGTGCTTACTCGGTATGCGTCAGCAGCATTGAACACCATCGACTTTCCACCCAATATAAAGTTGCTTCCTTTAGGCCCCAGCGCAATCGTCATACGTTTCCCAAGGAGGACCATCGTGAACACGTTCCCGTAGGTCTCCCGACATTTGAAAAGAAACTTGACAGGGTCATTTCCGTAGGGAATGGCAGAGCCCACAAAAGGGACCCAGTGGAACACCACGGGCGGGTCGGTCGCTCGACGAGGAATGACCTGGGCATTCGCTGTTCGTGAGCATTCTATTGGGCTGTGGGCCAACTCACCAGTTGTTGAGCGACATTGGCTGCAATCGCAGCGATAGGTATGGTGACGAGCGCTGTAATGACTTGCACGAGGACAGAATGGCCCGACAAAGGCGCGAGGCCGCTCTTCAGAGCCTCTAGAAGTTCGGATAAGGCCTCCAGCATTCTTGTCAAACCTGATTCTTCGATTCAAAGTACGAGCTCAGGATGAGGACTTGCTAGTGGGTTTGGTGAATCCCGCAGGGCTTGCCTCGATCCCCTTATAAGGCGTGCCCGGAAACACCGAATCGAAATGAATGAGGTCGTAAGGAAGCTAAGGTTCTCATCATTCAGTTGGATGAATGAATCAAGACACAGAACGTACAAACAAAGATAACGCTGCATCCTAGGTTCCCAGGTTCTACCTGCATCGAGATGGAAGGATGGCCAAGGTGAGCGCTCGTCGAGCGCTTCAACTACTAAAGGAGGTTGCCCGATTTCGGGATCATCGGCCGATCGCTCGCCAGGCATCTTCAAAACGAAATCATCTATGTATGCAACGTTCAATGCAAGACGCTGAGTGTTGAAGTACATTGGGTAGTGTACACTGTAATGCCATGGACAAACACAAAAAAATGCTGTATGATGTGAAGAATCGAAGTTGCGATGCGAAGTTGGAGAAGGTTTTGCCAATAAAATGCGCGCAATTAACAAGATGATCTGCGTCACACTACTATAGTAGGGGTTGCGGGATATGGTGGTATAGTACAATGGGATGCGGGTGGGTTCATGATGTGGACGTGGTGAACATGGGTGGTGTGTGAGTGGTGGAGCGGGATGGTGAGGCCGCAATTATTAGAAGTGGCAACCGCGATGGAAGGCGGTCGCGATGTGATGCTTCATTGTAGTGGATAGGAATGGTAGGCACCAGCCTGAAGGTAGAGTTGTTGAGTATCGGGAGCTTTGACCTCGAACATGGCGAGAAGAAAACTTACAGTATGTCAGAAAGCAGCCTAGCAATGTCAAAGAGCGAACTGCTCACGCAATGACGCAGTATCCACCAGACTTCTGGTTAGCGCTAGCCTCAGTGTCGGTAGGGATCGAAGCGTCAGGGTTGAAGGAGATGACAGCAAAGGAATCCATTTTCAGGAAGAAAGAGATGGGTGGGACTGAGTGTGCTGGGGAGCAAAGCTTGCTTGTTGACTGGCTGCGTTCTCCGAGTTCAAAGTATTTATACACCCAGAAGACAATACGCAGACTGATAGTGATGCAGACTCTTATTATGTAGGCGAAAAGCTCCGCGAAAACGCTGTTGCTCCGGTCATGATAAGATCGTAGTGCCGTGCAGAACCCAGCTTTCAAAACAATAAGTCCAGGTGGTAAAGTTTAGTCGGCACACGAGGCTTCGCGACACCCGTTGAAAAAGACAATTGAACAGGTGTCGGTGGGATTTAACGCGTTCTGTGGCTTGATCGTATGGAATATGGAATTCCCCTCTAGAACAATACATAGATCAGGTCTGCAAACCGACTTCTCGAGAACGGGGGTGTCTTTGTTACGAGATGTCTGTGTTAGCGTATTGTAGTCGTGAGCCAGAGCACGGATGATTACTTTGCACGGGAATGAGGGAGTCACTGGTGTTCACTAGAGGGGATCGTGGGTAACTCAATTTTGAATTTTGGAGATACACCCCACTGCAAAGCCGCCTCGAACCTCGAAGATCGCGGTAGAGTCTTCGCGTCGTGAAAGACACTACAAGTTGTAGTACAAGACCCGAAGTTTGGAAAATCGAGCCTCTTCGATAAATCTTGGTGGTCGTGGATTCAAGGCTGGGAGCACAGACAGAGAGAGAGAGAGAGCGACAAAAGGAGAGCGACAAAGAGACAACGTGGGCCCGGGAGCTGCTCTTGTGCTTATCTCGTCGAGTGAGAGTTGACCGATTGGAATGTTGGACGTTGGACGCTTATTTGCACTTGTTTATTTGCCACTTCTCGGGTTCAATCGTCGCCGCCAAGATCAGACTCGAGACTCGTTCCAGCTCGTTCCTCCAACCTCGTCCTTCAACCTCATCCATCGCGAACCCAGTTTTCGAATTTATCAAGCTTCGTCCAGTGGTCATTTTTCCTCGCCTTTCTCTACGTGTTGATAAGTCGAAAGTCGAGACGCAGCATACTGTCAATGATTCTGGACTTCAGGCTTCAGGGCTTGGGTGATAATTAAAAGTGGCAATCGGACACTGCCAAGCTTGAATTTCAGGGCCTGAGGCAATTGACCGTTGCTGTTGCCTACAACATCCGGTTGTAACTCGGGAAAACCGATAGTGTAATAGATGTGGCATGCTTTATGACCTGTGGGAGTTCGAACACTGCTCGCGCGAGGCTCTCGTTTTCTCGTAGTCGACTCGTTTTCCTGGGATGTGCTTTCGGCAGGTGCACTGTCGATAGAATCTCTGCTGCATACACTAGGGGTCAATTCATGTACCGCCTATTGCCCATCGAGGGCGACTTTCTGGCTGTTCTTGATATCCTGATGGACTCCCCGCCTGGCCCCTGGTTTGCCCTTCATCAGCCTTCATCATCCTGGCGCCCGTAGATCTCTCGGCCCTCGTTAATTATTTGTATCCGTACCTGATAGTATCAACGGAGCCTCGCAACGTCACCCCCTTTTGCCATGCGCAAGGCTAGGCAAGGCTTTCTCGTTGCAACAGGCCCTTGTGCCTTGAGCTATCATCAACAAACGGGCGGCAGAAACGGACACAATGCCGGATAGGATGCCCCAGAAGCTATATAAGGCCTCACTCATTTCACCTTGCTCACAAAATCCCCTGGTTTCTTTCTTTTGGTTTCTATTCCATCCTTCCTATCGTTGTAGCCTCAACGCCCACAGTCTCTTCTTTTTCTATTCTTCTCTCCAGTCCAGTCTCGATTATCTTGAAGATGATGCGTTTGACCTCCCTCGTGGCATTGGCGTCTGCCATTACTGGTGCTATGGCCCACGCCACTGTTTTTGGTGTTTGGGTCAACGGTGTTGACCAAGGCAATGGCCAGAACAGATATGTCAGCGAGCCCATTTACCCTGCTTCTCATTGAGCTGAACAGTAGTCTTTCAGATTCGCTCGCCTCCGAACAATAGCCCTGTCAAGGACCTGACCTCTCGGGACCTGATTTGCAATACCAACAACCGAGGTAAGAGACCTGAAATTTATACCTCAGGGCGTTTTTCCAGGTCTCTGATTTTTTTCTAGTTGTTGCGGAAAGCGTCTCTGTCAAGTCTGGTGATAAGCTGACATTTGAATGGCAGCATGACAAGTGAGTGTATACTCTACCGAACCCTGCAAAGTGTTGACACGCTCTTCCAGCCGCGACGATGACATTATCGATGGATCTCACCAAGGACCTGGTGCGTTGAGAGCTGTGGCAATTGTTCTTATTTAAATAATAACCTTTCTACTAGTTCTTGTCTACATGGCTCCAGCCTCGGGTAACGACTGGACCAAGATTTTCGAGGACGGCCATAACGGTGCTAGCTGGGCTGTCGATCGCCTCAAGCAGGCTCATGGCCAGCACAGCGTCATTATCCCTGACGTTCCTGCCGGTGATTATATCCTTCGCTGTAAGTTAAACCGAGATGCATCTGCCAAATCCCTGTTTGACTCTGCGTTCCAGCGGAAATCATTGCTCTTCATGAGGGTGACACTTTGTTCACCCAAAATTCTGCCCGGGGTGCTCAGCTCTACCCGAGCTGTGTCCAGATTAAGGTCACCTCCAACGGCAACAAGGCGCTTCCCGGCGGCGCCGTCTTCCCAGGAGCTTACACCGACTCTTCGCCAGGAATTCTGTTCAACCTCTATGGTGGCCCCGCTCACTCGAGCTATAAATCTCCAGGTCCTGCTGTCTGGTCCGAGGCCCAAGGTGGAGACATCGCCCGTATTGGTATTCCTGGTCAAGGTCCCGTCGCTACGACTGCCGCCCCCGCCCCTGTGACCACCACGGCAACCACTCGGGCCACCTCTGCCACTCCTTCCGGCTTTGTCACAATCCGCACCTCCTCAACCACTGCTACTCCTCAGCCCACGACAGTTCCCTCGACAGGAACTGCCGCCCTTTACGCACAGTGTGGTGGTGCAAGCTTCAAGTACGGTTTCTCTTGTTAAGTTTTCGCTTTTTTGATTGACTCGTGCTGTAGCGGCCCTACGACTTGTGTCTCTGGCTCCTCTTGCGTCAAATCGAACGGTATGCTCTATTTTTGACGTCAAAAAGCGTGTGATAACTGATTTCTGTACAGAATATTACTCTCAGTGCCTCCCTGCTTCTAACCTTGGAGGCAACAACAGCGGTTCCACTAGCACCTCTGCGCCTGCTGTGGCCCCCACCACAGCGCCTGGCGCCGTCGCGCTCTACGGCCAATGTGGAGGAGTAAGTGACATTTGTAAATCTATGGTTAGCAGCTTGTACTGATCACGTCCTATGACACAGAACGGATATACGTGAGTCAAATCGGTCCCTTTGCGATTTATATCTATATCTGACCCACCATCCATAGCGGTTCTACCACATGCGCCCAGGGTTCTTGCAAGCGCTTCCACGGTAGGCTGGTCCGCGCTACTATGACACTGGCTCTAGATTCTCATTACTCCCACAGAATGGTACTCCCAGTGCCTCCCTTAGGCGTCAGGCGTCTCTAGAATACGTCCTGTTATGAGGACGGTGTCTTGAAGTTCAAATGTTTCTTTCTTCTTCTTAGGTCAAGCAGGGACTTGAAGTCCTGCAGTTGTTCTGGAACGCATCTGTCTTTCCTCTCTGCTCGATGCAACTCATACTTTCATGTTTTTTTTCTTCATGTCTGGTTCATACTAAGATCGTCGAATCGCATCATTAATGCTCAGCCTGAAAGTCGAATTCCACGCACAACGCAGAGATGTTCATCGGTCAAAGAAGGCACTAGTGATTATGACTATGTGGTTCAACGACTTGATACCCGAGATTGACAATCGACTCTATGTAATCCGTCCACAAAGACGGGGCCACTGGTGGCAGCATATCAATCCTCGCCGTTCGGTACAATCGCTGACCCGACTGGAATCGCCGCGACGAACCGCTTGCTTTGGGGTGTACCGACTTGGCCAATATACCCATCCTTGAGTTTTGCCTCATACCAAGTTGCGGGTCCCGGAGAGTAGTAGCTCGCATGCGGCGGCCCACCCTTGTAGAGGTTGAAGAAAATCCCAGGGGACGAATTCTTGTATGTTCCAGGGAAAACGGCTCCTCCAGCAGGAAGAGCTTTCTGGCCCTTCGATGTCACTTTGACTTGGACGCAAGCAGGGAAGAGTTGGACGCCACGAGCTGGGTTGTTCGTGTAATATGCATCCGCCTCGTGAAGCGCGATCACTTCAGCTAGAAAAAGCGTTACGGTTAAATATCAATCCAGGAGATAAAGACCACATACCGCGGAATAGATAGTCGCCTGCTGGGACGTCAGGAATGAAAATACTGTGCTGACCGCGAGCGTCCCTGAGTCGCTCGGTGGCCCAGCTAACACCATTGAAGTTGGCTTCGAAAACCTTGGTCCAATTGCCGTTCCCGGAAGCAGGTGTCATGTAAACGAGGACTAAGATACGAAGTCAGCAGCCCTTCTACAGACGTCACCGTAATTGTTTAATGCACTCACTAGGGCCTTTGTGAGAAGGGTCGATAATATCATCCCCACGGCTGGCAGGAAATAGATTATACGGTTCAACTGGTCCCGCCACTCGGCTAATAACAGAAGCAACACTCACGCATGGTGACCCCACTCAAAGGTGAGCTTGTCTCCATATTTGACGGAGATGCTCTTTGGCACAGCTGGAGCGCAAGGATGAACAACAATCGAAATGACGTGAACGTTAGAAAGCAACACTTTACCTTTGTCGCCGTTGACATTGCACCTCAAATTGGGCGACGTCAAATCCTTGATGGGATAGTTGGATGGAGGAGAGCGAATCTATGAGGCATTCAAAGAAATTGAGTCACCACAAAAACTGAGAGGGGGACAAAAAATACTAACATAAACGCCTCGACCATTTCCTTGGTCGATGTTATTGACCCAAACTGCGTACAGGTTGAGATGAGCTAGGGTACCGACGGCGGCAGATGCAAGAGCGACGAAAGATGTTAATCGCATTATATTTGAGTTTGAATGTTAGGAAAGGAATGGGGCCGTTGAGGCTACAACGATAGACAGGTGAAAGGGCTCGATAAGGAGGAGAAGAGAGCACCGGGAAAGTTGGTTTGTTGAGGAGCTGGGGTCGAGTCCAGACACTTTATAGGCGTCTACTCGTGAAACACTCTCTCTGCACCCACAAGCAAACCGTCAAATTTTCATGGGCTTGGGCCGATACAGTGGGTCCTGCGCGGGAGTGATTGGGAGACCTTAGTGATCATGCATCATGACGAAGAACTGCGAGTGCCACAATTGAGGTGCTCAAGTCACAGGAGGGGTTCGGATAGTTGTTCCAGCGCAGTCGCTGCTATGGAATGGAGAGCTTGAGTAGGTGGTTTATTCTATAGACCTATTGACATCAACGGCCCATAGGAGGAAGGTGTAGGACAACCTTCGCCCTCTTGATCACGATCGCGATTTCGTTGGGCGCTGGCGCTGCATCACGGTGTGCTTCCCTGTGCGTGTGCCCAGCAAATAAATCATGTCTCGTGAGTCAATGATTACGACGTGTTACAAACGGTGATGAAAACACCACAAACAATGCATAGATCTTTCAGTGTCACTGCCTACGACGGTACGAGATCATGCGAGGCTCCTTTGGCATCGTAATCAGAGTCTGAGGGAGAAGAAAGAATGGTCAATCAATACGAGATCAAGCCACGGACAATTACGAGGAAACACACATGATAATCAGGTTCAGGAATCTTCTCAATCCAAATCTCCACATTCCTAATAACTGTCGCCAAGATCGTTCCCAACTGCAAGTACGCAAACTAAAATGATTGACCCGTCAGAAAGGCTTCTCAAAGGTGAATCCAGAAGCGATGATCAGCTTACCTGTTCCCCGATACATCTATGCCTCCCAGCTCCAAACGGCTGATATGGGCTCTCCGTTCCCTTACTGACTTTCCCGAATCCAAAATCCACTTTCTCCCCATTCTCATCAAGATACTCCTTGAAAGCCTGTGCAGCGACACCTTCAGAATCACTCCACCTCGCTGGCTCCCATTCCTGCGGGGACTTCCAGATCGCAGGATCCATTTGAGAGATGACAGGAGAAGCCATAACATAGTGACCTTTGGGTATCACATAATCGCGAGAGCCATTCGAGGTGGTGCTGTTGAAGTTGGGTTGAACGAAAACGTCTTCGCGGACGTAGCGCATGATACAGTGGATTGGAGGGTGCATTCGGAGTGTTTCGCGGATGACAGAGTCTAGAACAGGTAGAGCACGGAGTTCTTCCAGAGTCATCGACCGTAAGGTGGTCTTCCCGTCGGAGTCGACCGTGCCAAAGTGCTGAACCTGTTCCTTGAATAATGCCTCCCTGCATTCATTCGTGAGTTGGGTGTGGTGAACGAAGCGAATGCCAACACGACTTACGCCACTTCTGGGTTATTCGCGAGATGAAGCAACGCCCATGAACCCGTCGCGGAGCTCGTATGCTGCCCAGCCATAAGCAAGACAATCATCATATTGGCAATCTCGTGCTCCTGCAAACCTTCACCAGACCTGTACCGCTGTTCGAGCAGCGTAGCAATCATGTCATGGCCGTCCTAGAATAAGCACAAATTAGAAGATCAGGCTCACTGAGTGGTGAAATGTGCAATGCGTACCTCTTCACCGCTCATGCCACCGCCGTTCTTTGCTCTGCCCCGAATTATATCCATGTAAAACTGGCTCATCCTCTTCTGCGCCCTATCCCTCTTCCTTGAGCTCTCCAGCGGCAAGTAGGGGAACATCATATGCACAGGCGTAAACCCTCCATCAAGGTCGTTGTACAGTTGGGCATAACCTTTGTCTAGATTGTCCCGAACCTCTTTGCCTTGAAGTGTCCTTGAGGCAGTGAGGATGGTGATCTCTTGCATGGTTTTGACCACGTCAAATTGGCCATCCCATTTCGTAGAGGGTGCGGCGCGAGAGGGAAGTGTACTTGTGGACCCTGGTTGGTTGAAGGTAGGATCCCTAGCGAAGACATCGTTGACTTCCTGTTCGATCATCCCAACGTAGGCGCGGAGGTTGGACGTCGACAGACCGGCCTTGACGAACCGCTTCTGTTCCATAAACTTCTCGTTGGGTACGTCGTAGATCACGTCCTTGCCAAACACGGGCGTCGTGAAAGGCTGGATGTTCTGTCAGATACGCGATACCCTCTGGAAGGGGCTAGAGAATCAGCCACTCACAGCGTAAGCGTCCTCGGCGTTGAACACCACAGACTTGCCTCCAAGAATAAAGTTGTTGCCTTTTGGACCAAGCGCGACGGTGATCCGTCGACCGAGGAGGATGAAAGTGAAGACGTCTCCGTACTGGTGATACCAAGAGTCAGGGTGATGGTCACAGTAAGAGCCAGGTAGGGAGCGTCGCTCACCTTTTCTCGGCACTGGAAGAGAAACTTGAGTGGGTCGTTGCCGTAGGCGATGGCAGACCCCACAAACGGCAGCCAATGGAACACGACGGGCGGGGTGCTCCCTCTACGAGGGATAGCCTATTGGTAGACAGCACACGATGAGTAGGTAGGCAACAAAGTCAAAGGCGAGGTAACGCACCAGCTGCTGAACGACATTAATGAATATCGCGACGGCAGGAATGGCGACAAGGGTCACAACAAATCGAATAGTGGTATTTGTAGGATCGTCTTTGTCGGCCCAATACCCCGCAATGAGGGACCATTGAGTCAAGGTGGGGGTAAAGACAGAGGCAGACATGATCCCAGACGATGGAAATTTAGAATTTTTGGGAATGGTGTCGAGCTTTATACGATACCAGGAATATTGCGGCCTGAGAGCTTCCCAAATAATCAGAACTGAGGTGGTCAAAAATCGGACCATAATGATTGGTTGCCAAGGTTCGTTGAGTTGAATATTGGTGTTTCATGGTGATGACCTGATATTTCAGAAAGAGAGATTAGTGTGGTGTCATAATTTTGACCACTTTATGCCAACCCGGGCTGAGAAAGGCCAAATCGTCTGATTGTCAGATTGATAGGTATATTGGGATTCAAAACCCTCAATGCTGTAAAGCGCAGTCTGACAATATTGCCAGGCTCGTCCACAGCGGGTTCTATACCCATGTAGGGTGGGCGTGACCCTAATAGCGAGATGAAGTTGAATATATGTAAGTCTTCGTGCCTAGATGAGCATAAATCGCTTACCTCTGCTGTGCTGAAAACGTTGTATATCAATGGTTGTCGCCACTTCGCCCAGTATATTAGGACATAGGTAGTGTCTGAACCGTTCGACAAGTTAGCTTCCTTCGTGGGCTTCTAAGAGCGGGTACGTTCTATCGCCAATCAGAGGCACTCACAGTTTGCTCACAGTACTCAAACACAAAGCCAGAGAGACAAAGACCAGAACACGGAGCGTCGTACCATGCCAGGCGGATGGAGCCCGAGAACAAAGGATCATTGGTCGGGCCACCCGCTCAGAACACGCAAAGTCAAGAACATTTCTCTTCGGGGATACTGACAAACTTTGCAGACCCGGCAAGCCTTGATCATAATGACCTCAGAGGCGAGCCCCCGATGGGTCGCACAAGTCATAGCACCGAGGGTTGCCCGAATTTAAGCCCTTGAAGATAGGAACATCGTGATTCGATCCAGACAGCGACTCGAGACGCGCGTGCCTATGAGGTCGTAGGCTCCTGATATACGGTACATCGGCTCACTAGACCGAGGTATGCGCCGTCGTCCATCGATAATGACGCGAAGAGTGTCGATTTGCAGGCCAGGCAGCCCAAGACCAAGGGCCAGCCTCTGGAAGCACAAGGTGAGCGGCATATCGTTGAACGAACGCCCGCTCGCTGAGAGGTCCTGGGCGGAGCACCGTATGCTGGCCACAGACACGCTTTGCTCGTCGTCGTCGTCGTGACCGTCGAGGTTCAACGTTGGTGAAGATTGCCGCCCTTGGCTCGGACTCCGGAGCGGGATAGTACACGTCGGAGCGCCAGGAACGGACTGCCTCGTGGCGGGCCGGCCGCCAATCATTTATCGAGAAATTCACATGTTCTCAGACGCGTGCAAGAACGGTTCGCAGCTGAGATAACGCCGCTCGGCCAGTTGAATGTGAATATGAGCAAAACTTTCAACAAGGCCACCATTATCACCCTTTTATCATGTTCGTCCTCCTTTAAATTTCTTTCCCTCTCGCCACCACGTATCTAGGTCAGCGACGGCGACGACAAGACAGCCAGGGTCGACTGTCTGTGGATATAGCCACCAGCGAACCCACCAGCTCGGTAGCAACATACCAATTTGAAGCTCTACCACAACCGCTATGCTTTCCTATGCCCTGTCAACTGGAACTCAGCTTGCTACAAGCTATTTCCATCTACCATTCGACGACGAGGAGGACCGGGATATCGAAAACTATGAGAGGCGCCACATAACATGGGAACCCGAACCAGCCACTGCTAGTTCCTCATCTACGACAACACCTCATCCTCTGCCCAATCCCAATAAAACAAGTCGAGGGAACTCACCCTCGAGCTCAGAACCCAGCTCCCCGTCTTCTTCCAGAGCCTCTTCTCTGTCGACATGCTCGAGCTCTGCGAGCTTGAACTCGATGTCTTCGACGAGGACCTCGGTATCGGGTGCGTCCACGTCGACAAACCACACAAGATGGGCCTCGGAACCTTCATCCCCAACCACTTCTTGCTCGAGTATCCCCAAACCATCAGTTTCATCACAGCGCCACTCCCGTAGCCCCTCTTCCCCCTCTTCGACCTCTTCCCACTCCACTACTCGTGCTTCCAACTCCAAGGGTAAAAATAAGGCACCAACGTCTAATTCTATTCAGAATGATGATAGCCTGATACAAGAGATCATTCGCGATAATGACTTGTATTCTATCCTCGGCGTTCCCAGCACAGGTGTCCTCGATAAGTTGACTCTTCGGAGAGCGTACCTCGCTCGAAGTCGGGGATGTCACCCAGAGTACGTCGACTCCTGAATCCGTTGCGCATTTCGTAGCTGATCCCTTTCCTAGTAAATTTCCCTCAAACCCACATGCAACACAAGCCTTTCAAAAGGTTTCTGTCGCGTATAACGTTCTCTCGACGCCTCATTTGCGGAGACGATACGATGAACACAGGGCTTCGCGCGCTTTCGGGCCCAGTTCGTCGTCGTCGTCATCGTCCGGTGATAATGCGAACGCCGAGTTTGACGTGTTTGCGTCTGGACGGCCGTCGGGGTACGCAGAAGATACCTTACGGAGCGTGATATTGGGCGTGTTCAACGATTTCTTGGATAACGGGGATTTGGAGGTGATCAGGAATATGTTGAGTGAGTTCACCCCCTCCTCTTGTTGGAAGAACGGCTTGGGCTGACTCAGGCGTCGCAGAGGCACTCAATGAGATGAACCCCGGTGTCACAATTGGTGATGAGGGTATCAAGAGCGTATTATCGACTCTGCACGCAATTCGTGAGCGAGCGCTCAGTGAGTTCATATCTGATATGAAGAGCAAAGTTAATCTGACATACATCTCACAGCATGCCGTACATGCATCTACACTCTCCACAACGAGCTCACCCGACTCCTCGAAGTCCAACACAACTTCAGTCAACTATCCTACTTTGATATCCTAGGAAGGACACGCACGGCCGTTCAGTTGACTAGGATTGCCATTGGGCTGCCAATAGCTTTGGAAAAGGCGTTGTTGGTGGAAAGGGAGTCAAAGGAGCGGCTCAAAGATTGGGAGTCAGATCGGGAACAGTACTCCGACAATGATGGTCGGACGAGGAGAAAACAAGAGCCTCCCTTGGCAGGTGGTGAATCTGCCCCTACTACCCCGACCACTGGATCGGCGCAGGAGGGTGTGTTCCCAAGACACGTTATGCTGCTTGTACGGGGAGTGGATGCTGCTCTGGAGAAGATGGAGCGGATTGTTACGCCAGGGACTTGACGATAGATTTCTGGGGACCATGTAGATTTCCGTCTTTTCATTTTTCGGTGGCTTCATAAGCCTTGGTTTCATGCTTAGGGGTTACACATTTCCTGCTGCTTTTTGCTTTTTTGGCCCCATCCCGTTTCTATCACACCACTCTCATATAGACAGCATTCGCTATGGCATCATTGACGAACTTCATATGCATGGTTGTTCACTTCATTCCGGAGATGATTGAACTGTTTCGTCCCGGGATCAGAGGACCGAATAGACGCCCGACAAACGCTACACAACTGATTGCCGCGCAGTCAGCATGGCTAGCAATTGTGTTGTGCTAGACGAACCAAGAAAGCCAAATACGTGGTCTCTTGATTCTCCCTTCCTCCACAGTACTCAGGCAAGTTCGGTCGATCAACCCATGTCGAAAGTGTTTGAACGCGCCCACGATTTCCACTTCAACAACCTGGTTGTGAATGAACAAGCTTCAAAGAGCAGTTGGGAAAGTCAGTCCATTTACTTCAATTACTTGCCGTGCTGTACTTGGACATTGCCCTGAACCTTGTCGCGATATCTAGAACTCGAGGCGCTCATCGCGCCAGAAGCCCTGCACGACTCTGCAGAACGATGCGACGCCCCTAGATGCGATCCCGAGACCAGGGTCGCCGTCCAAGACGATTTGTACACCTGGATCCAGCACGGAGACGCCGAAAATCCCGTCAAAATGAAGTGGGTCACTGGGCCTGCAGGCTCAGGGAAGACCGCCGTCCTGGGGTCGGTCACAGAGCTATGCATCGGCAATGGACTCCCCGTGGCCTCTTTCTTCTTCTCATCGTTTGGATCGGTCGGTCGCCGTACGAAGACCGCATTTGTGACAACGATTGCCTATCAGTTGGCACAGCACCGACAGGACTTGAAGGAAGCCATTGCTGCAGCTATTGAATCGGATGGGATCGTTTTCAAGAAAACCCTTCATGTTCAAATGGAGACGCTCATCCTCGCACCACTTCGAGCAGTCGCTGGGGGGTCCAAGACCGCACTCCGAGGCGTTCTCGTAGTTGACGGCCTCGATGAGTGTGGGGTCGCAGAGATTCACGACAAAACTGGCACTGGTCCACGTAGCCAGCCAGTGAGAACAAAGGAGGAAGACCAGCTAGAGATTCTTCAAGTTCTGCACCAAGCATCATCCGACCCAGTGTTTCCTTTTCGCATCATCATCGCCAGCCGCCCAGAGCGAGTCTTTCGACAGTTCTTCAATCCCGAAGGCTATACTGCTCCCATCGCCCAAAAGCTCGATCTGCATGAAGACTACAACGCAGAAGCTGACATTACAACGTTTTTGGAGGCCCGGTTCAACCAATTCCGTCGCGTACGCAATCTTCCCCTCTCATGGCTGCCTCCCGATGCCATCCAAACATTGGTAGCTAATGCATCGGGGCAATTCATCTACGCGGCGACCGTGACTCGGTTCCTTGAAATGGGACATCAAGATCATCCAAAGGCTTTACTCCAGGCTATATTGAAGACGCAAACCACAACGTCCAGTTTAAACCCACTGGAACATCTCGATGCATTATATTCGCGCATCCTCAACTCGAGTCCGGATTCACTTCATTCAGTACTGTGGATTCATTGTATCCAGAGGTCGAATTCTGCCAGTGCCGAATTCGCAACTGCTTCCAACGTGCAGCTGCTTTTGCAAACGGATCCAGAGAGTAACGAGGCGGAGTACCTGCTCGGGAACCTTCACTCTCTGATTCGGATTCCGCTCCCAAGCGAACAGGCAACCTCTGGATATTCCTTCTATCACAAGTCGCTATTCGACTTCCTCGAGAACCCAGAACGTTGCGGGAAACAGTATATTCAACGCGACAAAGTCTCCGGATTCATCTGGGATCGGTTACATCAAGTGTGTGCGAGTAAGCTATTGCCTTCCCCCTTGTCTTTGTTCTTCTGAGCTCATAGTATTGATTAAGGGTCCTGTACCGGGTTCTCGTTCCACCGTGATTTCGTCATTTACTTATTCCGCCTTCTGCGTCGCGGTGACCTTGAAAAGGGTTTTGCGCACTCCAAGGTTCTTCCTACAGCAGCTGGTGCCGATTGGTGGATCTCGTTAGCTATCGCACAATGCGAGTTGAGCCCCGCCATCAGGATCCTCTTCCACAGCGTTCACGATCCAGTAGGTGCAGCTTTCAAATTTCTACGACATGAGCTTCGATCGGCTCAACTCTCCTTTATCTTTCCCCGCTAGTGCACCTGGTATCGCTGCAAACCAGGATGTAAGATCTGGGGTGGCTCTATTGCGCGCTCCATCGCGTCCTCGGGCTGGCTTGCACCTGAGCTACGGCTGCGGCTAAATCGTGTCTTTCATTTGGACGACATTGATAGAAGGCTTTATTTGTTGGACAAGGCGTCGGAGAGGAAGTCGAGATGGTCCAGAAACTTTAGCTCGAACCGCGGTCTACGCAAATACAGTGTTGATTCGCTGAGTCGGAGACAGACACCTTGGCCATTTGGAGGCTTCTCGTGAGCGGAGCATATAATTATGATTTTCTGGCCGGAAGAGGATGCTAAGCTGATAGGTGCTGTCTGCGTCGAGCCGATTTGTCTTGTGACTGTTATCCAAGTATAAAGTGATGGGTCTCCAATGGTATAATGAAATTTCGGACTGATTTGAGAGTTAATCGTGAGGGACGAGCTTGAGCTGCGCTGCTGTCATCCAGCGGCAGATGAACAGTACGCAAAGAGTCTGCAGGGAGACCAAGTCCGAGTCAGTCGGGCGATAATGATCGCCAGTGACATGATGTCTGATGTGTGATCTCGACGCGCCTTGTTTTCTTCTCCTCACTCCACCATGCAGAAAGACGAGGACGGTTTCTTCGTGCCAGGTAACATCTATCCAACACTGTAATCCTTCATTTACTCAATATTTTGGATATACAGCTCCCTCAGGCTCTCAGGCAGCGCCTAGCGATTCCAAGGAATCGAGTAAACCAGAGGATGCACCACCAAAACCTGCTGCTGCTGCTGCTACAGCAGCTCTAGAGGAACCACCTGCAGCCACAGATCTCATCAAGTCGACATTTGAAGTCACCGTCACCCTCGCCGACCAGCAAGCCGATCCCAATTCTCCCCTCTTCAGCGCCAAAACGTTCGAAGAGCTCGGCCTCGCAGACGATCTGCTCAAGGGTATCTACGATATGGGTTTCTCCAAACCCTCCAAGATCCAAGAACGCGCACTCCCTCTACTCCTCACGAGCCCGCCTACGAACATGATTGGGCAGTCGCAATCTGGCACAGGCAAAACGGCCGCGTTCGTCCTCACCATGCTCAGCCGCGTCGATTTCAATCTGCATAAACCCCAAGCGATCTGTTTGGCGCCTTCGAGAGAGCTGGCGAGGCAGATTATGAATGTGGTGATTACGATGGGCAAGTACACCGCTGTGCAGACGGAATATGCTATCAAGGACCATTTGCCCAAGGATGCGAGTAATATTACGGCGCAGATTATTGTGGGCAACCCCGGGACGATGTTTGATTTGATGAGGAGGAGGGTGTTGGATGTGAACCACATCAAGGTCTTTGTCCTGGATGAGGCGGATAATATGTTGGATCAGGATGGATTGGGGGATCAGACTCTGCGCGTTAAAAAGTGCGTGTTTCTCGTGTTACTTTTCTTATCCTTCCTGTGCTGAGACCCAAGTGTCCGCTTTCTAATAGCCAACTCCCTCGGAACAAACCAGTTCAGATCGTCCTCTTCTCTGCAACGTTCCCAGACCATGTCCGAAATTTTGCCAACAAGTTTGCACCAAACGCGAACAAGATCGAGCTGCAGAAGGAAGAACTATCCGTTGATAGCATACGGCAGTTCTACATGGATTGCAAGAACGAGGAGCACAAATACGACATTCTGGTCATGCTCTACTCGCTGCTGACCGTTGGACAGAGTATTATCTTCTGCAAGGTACGTCCTTCAACGCACTCCTCGCTTTCCTCGTAGGCTGACGAAGTCCATACCTGCACGATTCTCCTTCTATCTCCTCTCCTCTCACCTCTTCGTCTTTCTGCTCCAGCGCCGCGACACAGCCGACCGAATCTCCCAACGAATGACAGCCGAAGGCCACAAAGTCGCGTCCCTCCACGGTGCCAAAGACGCTGCCGAGCGTGACGCCATTATCGACCGATTTAGAGAAGGCAAGGAAAAAGTCTTGATCACGACCAACGTCATTGCTCGCGGTATCGATATCCTGCAAGTCAATTTGGTAGTGAACTACGATTTGCCGATGATGAATGAGAGGGACAAGTTTGCGGACGAGAGGCCGGATATAGAGACTTATATTCATCGAATTGGTCGTACGGGTCGGTTTGGACGCAAGGGTATTTCGATCAACTTTGTGCATGACCAGAAGACGTGGAAGCAGATGGAGATGATTGAGCAGGTGACGGGCAAGCAGATTGTGAGGATTGAGACGGATGATATTGATGAGATGGAGGAGGTACGTTGTTTGCGTACCCATTTACCCTTAGCTCTTTCGCTTATGCGTCCACTCCTTTATTTTCGACAGAAAATGAAGAAGGCTTTGAAGTAACCTCTCCTCGGATACCGTCCTCCACGCACTGGCAGCTCGTCTCTCCCCCTGTCACACCATTAATACCTATACACCGTCGAATCACGACATCACCAATTCATACCATGGAATTGTACGAATACAATGTCCATCACCCTGTAGCTGTAGTCACCATTGAATACCATGAATACTCTTGAATCGCCATTCCCCCGTCAGCCTTGGCCTTGATGACTCGGCGTCACGGCCAAGTTCAAAGTCAGTCGATCCGCGGTGAGATAAGATAACGCTTTGTGTGCATCTGGGTCTTTTGAGCGAGTTTCATTGGGCTAGCAGTGGTCTACAGTACAGATAAAATGCCTTCTACTCCAAAGTCCCCTTGTCAATCTCGTTCACGCCTTCAACTCATGGGTGCCGGCATAGCCGGCTGGCGCCCCATCATTGATCATTGATGGAAGCGGGTTTTGCCGGTGCTATAATAAGAGCGGCAGCGATCACGATCACGGTCGGACTTGCACTTATTCGTTCGTTCGGATTGCCCTAGTGCTACATACAAAGAGGAACCAGGCCCCTCTCTTTTCAATGAGGGGCTCATCTACCTACATGCCTCCATCATTGCGTTACTGAACTCGTCACGTTCATTGGAACGAATGGCATTTTCTCGGTGTACGATGTCAGGAATTCTCCGCATTATGTATTGCGAAGGTGAGCTGAGAAGACCTCAAGACGCCCATGTATAAAGAGGTACGTCGCGCAGAATTCTTCTTTGCACCAAACCTTTTCTGATCTTTGAAGATATGTCGAGAGGATGGCAGACTCCACTCGCATCTCATCTATGGCGCCTAGTTCTTTTAATCGTGCTGGCGACGTACCTGACAGTAGTCGACGCCTCGAATCTTGAAGTTGACCTTGGATATGTGACATATCGGGGCTCAGTTAATCCTAAGACGGGGAACGTCGAGTTTTTGGGTATGCGGTATGCCCAGTCGCCTACAGGTATGTATGTGTTCTAAAGCCTCGTTTCACAAGCTGACCTTGGTCCCTCTGTAAAGGTTCTCTGCGGTGGAGGGAGCCCCGCTCACCCATCCCCATCCCCGGTATTCTCCCAGCCAAGAATATGGCACCCCTCTGTCCAAGGGGAGCTATGGGTGTTCAACCTGTTAATACTTTCAAAACGGAGGTAGCGCCATCGCTGGGGATCATCGGGACTGAAATTAGGAAACGGCAACAGCAAGCACCCCCGCCACTGGTTTATTCGGAAGATTGTCTTTTTCTAAAGTATGTACTGAATTTTGCCCCTCACTAATCGATTGCTTATTAGAGTATGGTGATAGCGTCTTTGCTCCTCCAGGCTCTGTTGGCAACAAAACGAATGGCCCTCGACTTCCGGTGGTGGTATGGATACACGGGTAAGTCTGTGTCTCTACCTCCTACCTCCAGAAACGCGTACTTACAAACGAGGAACGTCAACGTTAACGCAGGGGAGGATACATCGGTGGAGGGATAGGCAATGACGGCAACGACCTGATCTCAGCTGCAAAGGGTGGTGTCGTCGTCGTTCAGATGCAGTATCGCCTTGGAGTGTTCGGTTTTCTGGCTGGTAAGCAGGTGAAGAAGAATGGAGCCCTGAATGTTGGATTGCGTAAGTCGCCTATTTTTTTGCCCTGCGATTGGAATTGACGCCCGTGTGCAGACGATCAGCAGTTTGCCCTGCAGTGGGTCCAGCAGCATGTAAGGCCCCGCTCTCTACCGCTCGTTTTCGCCAACTGACAAGGTGTGTAAGATTCATAAATTCGGCGGCGACCCTCGAAAAGTGACCATTTGGGGACAGTCGGCAGGTAAGAGCTCCACTAGTGTCCAGGGTTCCGGGGAGCACACGCAGACTGAATGATCAAACAGGGGCAGGGTCTGTAGTTCAACATCTTGTCGCAAATGGAGGGAAGACGAACCCTCCCTTATTTCGAGGTGCCATTACGAGCTCGACTTTCTTACCGTCTCAATACGCTTTTGACGGTCGTATTCCAGAGGTGTGAGCCTTTCTTCGAGGGCCTTCGTCTCTATTCAACTCAGTGTGCAGGCTATTTACAATCAAACGGTCGCTAGTGCCGGGTAAGTGTGCTTGGATCCCTATCACCTTTGGGATGATTTTGCTGAGGCCCTCAATCTGCTCACTCAGCTGCCTGAGCTCTTCCGAAGATACCCTGGAATGCTTGAGGAACTTGACTACAGAAGAACTTGTGGCAGTAAATGTGGAAGTCTGCTCCAGTGGGTTCTACGGGACATTCGTCTTTGCCCCCGTTGTCGATGGCCCTTGGATAGCCAAAAGCCCTAGTGAGGCCATAAAGCACGGAGAGATAAATACCGTGCGTTTCCTTACGACCTCCGTGCTTGTTCCCGTCTTACAACTTTATAGAGGAGCCTTCTAGCGGTGACTAACACGTATGAGGGAGTAGGCTTCGTGGATGCGTCGGCTCCGGCGACGATAGACGTGCCTATCTATATTTCGAATCTCTTTCCACTGCTTCCTCAAAGACAAATTCAAAAAGCTGCAGAATTGTACCGTACATCAGGGACAAGTCTAGATCAGATTGCAGCTATCATGGGGGAAGGTACGAGAGGTTCCTATTCAAAATGGGGATATCTGGGTGTTGGTAACTCTGTTTGAGTAGCTATCTTCACTTGCCCCACTTACACTCTGCTTCGAGGTTTCAAGGGCCGAGCCTACAAGGTAGGATGGATTCCAATAGTAACCATTCGAACTGAGCCTAATCATAACGCAAACCTAGGCTCACTTCGCCGTTCCACCAGCGAGGCATGCCGGTGATGTTGCTTATTACTATCCTTCGTATGTACCTTCGAATTTACAACCTCATGAGGGCTCAACGTAACCGTTCCAGGAATGGTCTTCCAGCCTGGCCTGAACCAGAGTTCAGCAAAGCATTTTCGCAGTCTTTCCTTGATTTCGTTCAGTCACAAGACCCGAATGTCAAGGTGGAACCTACAATCTCCCCTCTGTGGCTGCCTTGGAAAAGTCGATCCAAAAACCGAAATGGTGTTCAATCGCACGGGAGATAGCACTGGCCCCGATGTGCGGACATCCAAGACCGAGTCGGGTCTTTGGGAAAGATGCTTGTGCGCGTTCCAAGGCCCTCTTTGTTGAAGCGTATCTTGATGGCCGACTTCTAGGTTCTGGGAAGGCGTATCCAGGTGGATCGGACAATGAGTGGAATTTCCTCAAAGGATGGGCTTTTCAATGGTTGCCTTGTACAGGCCTCGCAAATGGGAACGAGGAGACAGGGCACTATCTACCGACGGCCTCGGTGTATGCCATGTTCGCTGCTGACCTTCTGAAGAGATTTGCTGTCCCCAAGTGGATGTCTTTCTTTACCCGTGCAGGAGTACTTGATCCGCCGGCGCATCGAAAGGTACAGTCGCTTCTGGCTGATGGAGCAAAAATCCCTTTATCTTTGTTAGAAAGGAAAGGCACATGAAGTCGAGAGTAGAAAAACAACATTTACCGCCCGACTGTAGGTCGGCGGCCGGAATTAGACGCTCAACCCTAATTTAAGTGATCGTGACTCCCATGATGAATCATCGTATACATGGCCGCAGCAGGAACAGATGCTTCTCCTTGCGCAGCGCTGTAATCTAGCTCGACTACGAGCAAGCGCATATGGTAATAGTACTCCAAATTAAGGCAGGGGCTTTCCGGATTCTCAACTGTTAGGATCGGCGCCCAGTACTCGTGCAAAAGTCACTGCTCATGAAAACCCAAGCCCAGTAGTAATACAAATAAGGTATGAAATAGAATACAAATGGCAGGAAAGCAAGAGTCTACCAGTGTGAATGCAGTGAGTCCATCGCATCTAATAGCGTCTAATAATCATCGACTGTTGTGACAGAAGATATCCTTTTACCGTCCACTCCGCAGGGTTATGCGCTCCTTCACAACCCAACCGCGTGGTACGCCACCGAGAAGCTGTCTACTAGGATAATACAGCACTCAACTCCGAGTTCACCCGAGCCACACCTTTCGCCCGTGAGTTCCTAGGGCGATCAGGCTTGTGGTCCCGAGAATCGAGTACGAGTACAGAGTGGAGCGAAATAGACTTTTAACCTCGAGTATCAGCTTTCGGTGGGGTTGAATTTAGGGGAATTGCCGATTGAGTTCTTTCGTGGCGCTGATAAATGCTTGTTGACGAGCGTTATTCGAGTTGTTTCGGTCGAAGGCTTGAGAGATGAATCTCCCTCCGACTAGAAAGGATGGGGCGGGAAAAACTTGATCAGCCACCAAAGAGGGGGGGCGAAGAGAAAACAAATAATATAACAGAAGCGAACTCACTCCAGACTTGGCATTGGTACCCGCAGCGTGGGTCATACGAATCACGGGCGTCGACCTCTGGTGAAACCGGCCCGAACAAACGTTGCACGGTGTTGTTGAGTTCTAGACGGGGATCTGCTACAAGGTCGGGCATTGAACACAATGGTTAGGAAGTGAGTTGGAAAAATCACATACGCATTTTGAGAACGAGCTGAAGGATGGGTCGAGGCTAGGAGAGGCGGCTAATGGATCGCTTTTAAGAATAATTTCCAATGGACAGCGCCATGTCAAGGCTGATGCAAGCAACACCATCTCTCACAGTCGCTGTTCACTGCGGTGAAGAGGAGTCATTTCACAGACTTAGGGAAAAGGGAAACTCACTGTTGTATTTGTAAATGCTATGGAGTGAGATTTCTTTCCCCTTCGAGGGGTCTAGGGTTTTGCGGTCGGCGGACTTGGGCCTGCCTACAGGTCTGTCTAATGAGTGCTTCGCTCTTTGCTCAAACAAAAGCTACGGAACGACCATGGGCCGCCTGCATGACCTTCTGAGCCATTTGAGCCTGCGTCACGTCTGACGCAAACGACATTGTACAAAGAAAGATATGCATACCCTAGGTTGGGCTGTAGCAATGAGTGAGCGAATGCTCTGCCTGCTTTCAATGGGACTACTTCCTAGATGGAATTTCGGCCATGTTGCGAACCCGACGATTTTGGCGATACATGGGAAAACTGACCATATTGAGCAAAGCCATCCATATCCCGACCTCCTGCTGCTGCTGTGGCCTGGCCTTGGTTGCCGCTGCTGTACTGTGGAGGTGTGCTGGAAAATCATATGCATGGACGGCCAGTCATGTAGTGCAGGCGGAGCCTGTGATGATAGATCTAGTGTAAGCAAATTGTGGTATGTTCGCCAGTGAGTTCAATAGGGGATAGAACAGCAACATACCCACCTTCACAGCTGCTCTATCATCTGAGTTTTTTTCTTCTACAATCTTTTCTGAAGGACGTCTGAGTATGGTCCATTACCGGCGCTTCGCGATCGCCGTTGCAAGTAAGGAATACATCCTCCCGGGAGCGGCGGAGGTTTACAGGGATAGACCATGGTGGTCCGAGATACAGTCTGAGCCTTGGGAGCAAACTTATCCGCCGTTGTAGTCGCCCAAGAAATTGCGTCGAGGTCCGTGCTGCTTGGTATTTGGTACTTTCAGTGGGAATCGAGTATCCTGGATTTCAGATACCCCGCTACAGCTTGCAATGTCGCCTTTTGATTTCGCCCTGCTTCTGGGGTTGAAGGGGGTCCACGAGAGCCACAGGGCCCGTAGCTATCTCGAGGACAAGGAACATGGTGGAGGTGGGTAAAGGAAGTACGGTGTTAGATAATCATTCGCACTGCGTCCAACTCGGGTCACTGGTCGTACGCCACGAAGGCTTGCTTGAAGCATCAAGCTCGGCGCGGTCAACGACGATGCACAGCAGCTCTTCAAGGTTGCACGAGGCTCCACTGCGACCTGCTGGAAGCCCTCGTCATTGGCAGTCAGCTTCCTTCGGTCCAGAACCATGATCGGTAGGGTGGCTGGCAGTATGGAATACCATATAACCAAGCTCGTTCGAAGGCTGACGGTACAACAACCTGTCTCCTCAAACCGCAGGAAGAATGTGGCCCATCCCCCTTCTCTTCGTCCTCCCCGTCGCCTGGTCTCTGCCATCATCCGGTCCTGATGCACCACCGCCGATGGTGGACTTGGGATACGCAAGATACCAAGGCGTTTCGAACAGTGTTACTGGTAACACCGAATTCTTGGGCGTTCGCTATGCAGCCCCGCCAACTGGTATGTCCTAGTGTCGTCTCTCTCGTATGCGAGGGCTCTGACCTCCCCCTTACAGGACAGAATCGATGGCGTGAGCCGCAGGTGCCGGATAAAGAGGAGGAACTGCAGATGGCTGACAAGCAGGCGCTTCGATGCCAACAAGCACCAGAGAGAGTGGATAAGCGAAACAAGGTTGTCGACGATGACGAAAATGTCTCCATCGACAAACCCGCTCAGGAGGTACTCGGCGCGCCGCCTGTGTCCGATATCCTGCGCCCCGTATCGGAGGACTGCCTTTTCTTGAAGTAGGTTTCACAAACGCATCGTTGCATTGAGATAGAGCTGACAGCTGGCGTAGCGTCGTGACCCCAGGATTAGATTTCAACGCAACCTCTGCCATGAACTTGCCTGTCGTGGTCTGGATTCATGGGTCAGTACTCTCCCTATCCATGGTTCTCAGACGCTTATTCGGACTTCGGTCGCAGGGGTGGGTATGCTCTCGGCTCTGCATCCAAGCCTGGCCTCAGCAGCATGAGGAATTATGATGGAAATGACCTTGTTCGCGACTCTGGGGGCAAGGTCATCGCTGTTCTCATCCAATATCGCCTTGGGCTCTTTGGCTTTTTGGCCGGAACGGACGTTAAGCGTGGCGGAGTCCTCAACGCTGGTCTGCGTAAGTAGCATCGTTTCCTGTGAGTCTGAACTCCCCGTTCTCACTGGCTTTCTTAGGCGATCAACAATTTGCCCTGCAGTGGGTCCAACAACATGTGAGTGAATTACAGCATGATGAACCTTCGCAGCTGGCCAACAATGCCTCTGCAGATCTCCAAGTTCGGAGGTGATCCTGATAAGGTCACCATCTGGGGACAATCGGCTGGTGAGTTCGATTGTGTTCCTGCCTTGCGCCCTTCTGATGAGCTTTGCGTAGGTGGAGGCTCAGTCCTGCAACACTTGATCGCCAATGGTGGTCAAACTAAGCCTCGACTGTTCAGGTCAGCAATACTTAGCTCGGCTTTCCTTCCGTCCCAATACTACTACAACGACCGTGTTCCCGAGGTTCGTACTTCTGCACTACCTAGTGCGCATTCGCTGAATGTCGCCAACAGACACTCTATGCTGAGGTTATAAAACAAGCTGGGTGAGCTCATGATCAAGAACCGTCGTTGTGAACATGAACTGATAGTCCTATTTGACCAGATGCGATAAGGCCGAAGATCGCCTTAACTGTCTTCGAGACACGGACCTTTCAGCCCTCCATGACGTGAATGCAAGAGTTGCTGAGCATGTGCTTTTCGGGACCTTCGCATTCGTTCCTGTCGTGGATGGTGAATTCATTCAACAAAGTCCCATTCGTGCTCTTCGACAGGGTAGACTTAACTCCGTGAGTCGTGTACCTGGTTGCTTTTGCCCCTTACTGATAGAGGTTTCAGCAACACGTACTCGCTATGGTGAACACCTTTGAAGGGCGAATGTTCATCGACCCCGAAACTCGCGACACCGTCCATGTTCAGGAATATGTTTCTCGTCTGTTCCCTCAGTTCAGGGGAAACCAGCTTCACATGGTCGCGAAGAATTACGAGCATCTAGGGACACCCTTCAGCAAGGTTATCCAAATAATGGGAGAAGGTAAGGTTCCGACCACGAAGGAGGCCATTGATATACTGACCGCTCGTTCATAGCCATCTTCGTGTGTCCCACATACTATGTTCTCCGAGGGTTAGACGGGACAGGGTACAAGGTATATCGTCATTCTCAAGCCAGCGCATAGGCGTGACTCACCAACTCGCTCTACAGGGAGAGTTCGCCGTTCCACCCGGTGATCATATCGATGACGTTCTATACTTCTTCCCTTCGTACGTATCGATTTGTTAGACAATATGACTGGTGACGGCTGACCTTGAACGTGGACCTACAGAATCACGCCCAGCGGTGTTCCACCGTACAACAACACGGCCTTCATGAAAACCTTCTCCGGAGCATTCTTGGATTTCGTTCTCAATAGGGATCCCAATGAGAAATCACCTGGGTCTGTGCTTCCACACTGGCCGACCTGGGATAGGCGCCACATGCTGGAGATGGTTTTCAATAGAACTGGGGATGAACCGGACATCAAGACCGTCTCCAGCGATAGCTCCTTGATTGAGCGGTGCGAGTAAGTCAACGATTATTGTGTCGACGAGATGAATGATTTTGACCTCGCTATAGGTTCTGGGAGAGTGTATCGAGGTGGACGGGACAATAATGGGGGTAATTCTCTGAATAAAAGGGTGCCTCGATTATTGTATGTTTACCTGCCCCTGTGGACGCATTTAGTATGCTCCGAGTCTTGCGATACTTAGTCTAACATTAACTAGTCAGTTGTATTGATTCCGATTTCCTTGATTTGATCCTTCATCAAACTGACCTTTCAGCATGACCTAGATGCTAGTGGTACGTGCAAAGCCCGACTCTTATTGTTGACTCAGACGTTGAACCTGGGTATGGTTCCTATTCCTCCGCTGGAGGTCTCACCCTTCTATTGTCGGACTTCGTACGCTTGTGCCGTCCATTACATCCGGCCTCTCACAAGAACTCCGTGAGCCCACTTGCCAGACAGAAACAGCCAAGCGATCCATAGGTCAGGCTAGGGCCGCTAGGTAACCTAGCGTCCCGAAGACCGCTGTCAACTGCAGGTGTCTTTAATAAAACAGAAAGCTGCACAGATCGGGACGCGTTCGTGACATATCGTTGATCGCCAGCGTTTCCTTTATCTTCGGTCTTCGCATACTTGGAATTTTCTCGAACGCCCATATCCCTCCTCTTTCATGACCACCAGGTAGCACTCCCTTCCAACATACTCGTTCCCTCTAATCGCATCTCAACCATGGAAACTTCGTCGTACTACGCCATCTCCGACCACGACTACGAGTTCGAACGCGACTCACCGTCTCCGTACCCACCAAGCACACCTTCACTCGACTCCGACAGTGACGAAGACTTGAGCGCGACTCACTTTTCAAACGCGATCCTGCGATCATCTATCGCAGCGCTTCCCGAATACCGGTTGCGGGACATCGTTCTTCGGTTGGCGGCCAAAAACCCGATGTTCCGACGCGCTCTTCAGAAGGAGGCCGCGTTTCTAAATCCTTCTGATCAAGAGTTGGAAACACCGCCAACTACACCGACGGCACCTCGTCACTCGAGGAAGTCGAAGCGCACCGGGAGGGCCTCGAAATCTTCCACCAGAGACCGCCGGACCAAAGCATCGAGCAATCACGGGAGCAGGCCTGAGGACGCGACCCCACCAACGTTGTCATTGAACACCACTCAGGCGACCGATTGCGTGTATCATCCCGGTACGTCGTTGCCAGAGTTCCTGTCTATTTCAGGAATACTCACAAAAAATAGGACACCTGGAAGACGAAGTGTATGAGTTTGTCTCAAGGACACCGAACGGCGCTGCGTTCAAGGTGGTCCGGACGGTTACGATGTGGAGTTGCTGCAACGAGGATGAATGGAGTCCAGGGTGCATTTTGATCGCACCCACATTCGGCATGGAGCCCGATAAGATTGCGCGCCCGCACGATCATGTAGGGTCCAAGCTTGAATCGTCGCAGGGAGCAACAAGATCGCTGGCCATGGTGGCAGATGAAGATGTTTATCCTGACTCGGAGTTGGAGTCCCCCGAAGACGATCATCTTGTTACGCCCATAGCGCCCAGGAGGGTCCGTTCGCTTGCGTGATTGGGCACGAAGGCTACCTCACATTTGTGATCTTTGCATGGGTCTGTTTCCTAGGACTTTCTTTCAAGTTCTGCATTATCTCTTCAATTTATTTTTATTGCCATGCTTCTTGGCTTGGCCATTCGTTTTCTGGCTGCAAATCATGTTTCTCATTATCTCATCTTCCTAACGCATATCTCGACGAAGTTTTGTGAAAATCAATGTCTGCGATTGATTGGTATGATAGTCTAGGTGTGGCAATGTATGCTAGCAATATAGTGTACCACTCTTTAGCATTAGTGAGTAAAAATTCAGAGTTGCTCGAAATACCTCAGCTAGAAGCAGACATATTGAGATCTCTTTTGGGCCAATCCCAATTCCATCGGCGTCGGGTCACAAGCTTAGACTTCGTTGAGGTGAATCGGAGGAGCCGTGTAAGGCGCAACGCCTAGTAGCCCGACTTCTGAAGCAAGGTCGTGCGGTACTGAGTGGGAGCGGTTATAGCCGCTGTAGGTGTCCCCCCAAAGCAGAAAGGTAAACCTTGCAATGTTTTTCTGGGGATATAGCGCAACTCCCAAGAAAAAAGGAACGCAAGCTTGGCTCTGTTGACCTCTCTACACCAAGAACCAACATGGTCATAGTCGAACGCCGGTGTCCTGGGCTAGCTTCTATACTGACTACCAAACCTTTAGCACGATTAATAGTAGATGGGGAGGGTTGGGGAAGGGCGTTGATTGATATGCCACCATGCTAAGCTGCTTTTTCTCTCGTATAGCTCATCGAGGTATTGAAGACAAGTTTGAATGTCGAGTCTGTAGGTCGTTGTGTGCATCACCTGCCACAGCTGGGGCCACCGCCCATTGCCGAGGTGCGTGCGTCGAAAGAACCGGGCCGTGATCACTGTTCCTTCTGACGCTTTTGCCATCCGTCGACGTAGCGTCCGTCGGCGTTTGTGGTCAGTGAAAACCTTGCTGTTCGCCCGAGTATCTTGCGGACCATCTAGTAAATTTTCAAGGCAAGTCCATTCACTTCACTGGTTGATACCGATCGTTGATAGGTCTGCCTTTCAAAACTCAGGAACGCCCGTCGAGTCCGGGGCAGGACTCAGGGTCGTCAAGTCATTGCGGATCAGCTACTGTAAGTAACGTCGATCCCCCTTCGCGTTCCTCGAAATGAACGTATCCATCGGACCTTTGCGTTGAGGAGGCCAGCGGGAGGCGTCCAAACCTTTCGAGTCTTGTTGGGAGCAACTACGCTGCATTTATGCTATGCTCTGAGTGTCCAGCTATAGTTCCATGCTCGACTCGGACATCCTTCGGTATCTATCTCGCCGAGAATACTTATGAAGTGATCATCACAGAAAGAGGAAGCATATCATTCCGCCAGTCCCCTGATACTCAAACCTATTCCATCAACATCATGATAACGGACTGGGCTCATTTGATACCGAACCGGGCAGCCTGTGTAGCCACTTCTCGCAGGTACTTCAACAGCTCAAGGCAGAGATGCCATCGCACTTTAAAATCCTAATACGAAGAAGTCAAAATCTGGTTCGAAACATCAATGCCCTAGCATCAACTTCTTCCAGGCGATGCGTATGGACCAATTTACCACAAATGGCGTTTCATGTGCACTTTAGTTCTCTACCAGAGGCTTCAGTGAGGTCAACAGTGGTCGAAATCAGTGCCTCTCAGCGGCGTCAAAGGCCTCGTGTCTGGATTCTTGCCGACGTCAGAAGATAGGCATCCTCTGCCCGATAACAGCGAGTTCCAGGAACTACGAACGTCAATTTGTACTTCGACTGCGGATGGGTTCTTATCTTCACTTATCGCGCGCTCTTCTCGAGCTCTCGGCGCGACTGGGTCTATCTTCGCCACCGATACTGTCGAGCTTCAAGGGAAAAAAATATCCGTCCAAGTTGGTCTTATGCAATTATTGACCGTTGATATCTTCTCGCCTGGCTCTGACAAGAAACGGGCGAACCAGCGCGGCTCGAGGAGACTGACAAAGGCCCGTTCCTTCCGACAGTCGCAGTTTTCCTACCGCCGTCAACGTCGGGCAGCAAGGATATCATATTCTAGGTGGAGTCATCGCTAGTCTAACGTTTCACTAATGGCGTCGGAGAGACCCAAGGGGTCAAGCTGACCGACTCTTATTCCCGACTCACAGACGTAGTTATCTCACGATTCACTTCTCTGGAAATTTTGTCTAGACACTTGGCGCTTGGTCACTTTCAATCTTCTCTAGGAGGTTGGTACCCATGCTCCTATAGCTGGGGACTCTAGGTTGGATACAATATTCACCTGGTGTTTGAAGGCTCAGCTGGACGCCTATCAGCTCCAGCCCCCGGAGATCGTCGGACAACCCAACCCCCTACCGAGTCTCAAGCAGTTGAACTTGTTTGTTTACAGCACGAGCGCCGTATGCCAGCCTACAGCAACCCATCAGCATTTATGTAACTTGGAGTCAGCAACTTTGCGAATGCCAAAGAGGTTCTCCAATCGCTGACTTGCACCATGGCCTCATCTCGTTTCATTGGCAACAAGTCGTGCAACACGGCTACCATCGCCCGGGGTAATACCAACCGTCAAGTTTTTTCGAATCTAAATTGCTCCTTATCTAGTATTTGATCGGTTCAGGGCGGTAATGACTTCTCTCTATGGCTGAAGTCAAGCTTCTTTCATCATGGTGTCACGTAAAGTAATCTGTTCTGTTTTCAGAGTCAAGTTGGCCAAGGTTCACCTGATTAACTGCGCTGGATGTAGGTAGCACGACACTTGTGTGAAACGAACGGTTTTGACCTACATTCTCAATCTGCCACACCCTAATGAAATCTCCGCACTGGTTCTGGGACTCTTTTCGGCCTGTGAACGGCGGTCGCGTACCAGTGGCCCAAATGAACAGACTCGGGCGAAGCGATTCGGACTTCCTCGTTTCGTTCGTCTTCTCTGGAATTGCAGTCCCGGTGCGTCACTGGCAACAGTGATTCTGAGTCCCATCGAGAAGGTGCAACCAGCACAGGACGATCGCAATCGCAATTGTGGGGAAAGAACGAATACTTTCCTTTTCCAAGCAATTCCACATCTAAAATCCTTTTCAGTGTTGCGTTGGAGATGTCCTTATAGAAGACAGAACAGAACAGAACGCAGCGCTTCTTCTTATCCACTGTTGCCGTAAGTAACCTACGAATCTCAAGTGCTGTAGAAGGGTGTCTAACTACCAAGTTACTTTCCCGAGCCAAAAATGCGCTGCCCCAGACTCGGGGCGCACTCAACGCAGTTAAGCCCTACCTCAGCAAAAGCGATCCAAATAGGCTGTGTTAGGCAATCGTACCAAGGTGATTCAGAGATAGGCCCGCATTTCGTCTTTCAGAGTCATAACTGAGGGTAGTATTCGTATGTGGATGTAGATATGTGTTACAGATGCAGGAGAGATGTACGAAATAGGGAAATCCAGTAGAGTAGGGGTCGAAAGGAAAAATAGAAAGTAGTGACAGTACAACAACAGAAATCCGATGAGCGAAAGATACAAACAACTAAGTAAGATCGTCCGCGGCCGCTGCTAACCATATAGCGGGAGAAAACCGTGACACTAATGCACAACACAGCGAGCAAAGACACGGCGACTAGGGCTACAACACTAAAGGGACGTACAACAAATGAAAGGATATGAAAGGGGCCAAAAGTAGATAACTTAAACTGAGAACCAGCAGAAAACGAACGAAGGAGGCCATAACAAATGAATGGCATGTCAGTCGATAAGATGAAAGTAGTGTAGTCCCGCAGTCGATGCAGAAAGGGTACGTAGCATGTCTGTCTTCTTGAGGGGTTTGCTTTTCCCACTTGCCGCCAAAGGGAATAACAAAGAGTGCGAACGTGATATGTCGGATGACGCACAGGGGTGGGTCACGCGGCACAATCAACCATCTCCCAATCCTCGTTCGGTCGAACGACGACCCACGAATTGGTCAACACAGGGGGTGCCAGAGGAGCCGAATGGTCATTCACGAATGGACTGAGATCGTCCACGTCCATATCGTTGTCGAGTCTTTGTTGGTGATCTTCGACAATCTTCTCCAGTTCCTTCGTCGCCATCCAGATAGATATCGCCAACCTAGGCCCCATGCACACCAGTCGCTTGCCCTCTTCCGTCTGCTTCATTCGGCACAGGAGGGCTTTCTTGTAGAGATCGGGCTCCGTTTTCGATCGCGGGAACACGGGTCGGCCTGGGAGGAGGGTCCGTACAGGAGACAGGGGAGAAGACGTTCTCTGGGTGGTCACGATCGTTACTGCATGCTTGGAGTTCGCGGACGGGAGGATGACTTGCGCGGGTGCTTTAAGGGCAGAGCGCTTAGATTGTGAAGGGGAGACTGGTGCTCGTGGCCGTGACGAGCGGGATGGTGAAGGGGGCTTGGGAAGGGGTTGCTGCGGCGGTGCCCCTTGGCTGCTGGGAAGACATGAAGTCGGCTTCCTTTCAGCAGATCCACGGTGTGAAGGTGTGGCAATGGCTGTGAAGGTGTCGGAAGCAGCGCGGCTCGCGACTTGCTTGCGGCGTTGACTCCGTTGGTCCCTTTGGTACTGCAGAGTGCGATGGTAGGGGAGGGTAGAGGCATCATTCTTCGGGGCTGTGGTGGCCGGAGCGGGCTGGAGACTGGTGCTTGCTTCAGAGAGAGAGGCACATGAGTCAGTTCTGCGGAGGGCCCCCATTGAGGTACGCGGTGCTTTGGCTGGACGGGGGTTGGTGTTTGCAAAGGCGGCGCAGGGGAAAGAGAAAGAGGAGGTACGCTTGCGAGGAATGGGAGACGATGGCAGGGCAGAGCAGGGCTGGAGGAGGGAGACGGACATTTGAAGCCAAGGCTCAATATGTACCTTTTGGCGGCGGAAGCAGTGGAAGCGGTCGAATGGAGCAGACGAGCCACGGTTTGATATTTGTTTCCCAGAACAAAAGCCGTCCCCGCCTGGGAACAAACCAATTATCCCCTTTCGCCGCATGACATGAGTCACCGTGGGTTCGGATCACGAGTGGCGATGCAGGTCGGCTCGGTTCATCTTGCTCAAACCCCCCGCCTTCGCCATGGGCGAGGAGCAATAGATCAACATCTGCATCTGTTTGTCGTTGGCAGATGGATATCGAAGTCGCCTGTGATATCCTTCAGTCCTGTGTGGTCCAAGAGGAGGCAGAATGGAAGACGCACAACATTTCTGGGTCCTTCTGCTGGAGTACTGCTGCTGCGGTCGAGCAGTGCTTGCTCCGCCCCAATTCCGGGAGAGCCAGAACGCGGGAGGCCTCCTACCGGAATGTAGTGGAATGGACAAGACACACGTACTGTGCGTGGCTAGACGTCATTCTCCGAGGCATTGTGACTCACCGACGCATCGGTTGCGGGTTGCGTTTGAGAAGGGCGCACATGCCATATTTGGCACGAGGCGCATCAAAGGTCACGCTCCCAACCCACCTCGAATCTCCGCCTTGGGCCTTGGTTTGCATGAGGTCACGAAGTACAACAACCCGAGTCAGATCTTGAAGTTAAACTGACATTCCACTCTAAGCACCACCGACGGTGATAGGTCGACCGCGTCAAAGCACCTCTATCAGCGAGATGACAGACAAGCATCTCAAGGCTAGCAGCACAGAAGTCTTTCTTTTCAAAACGAGCGAACCAGGCTTGAGCTCGAGCTAGACCTGCATGCCACACTTCAAACACGCGCCACGCAAAAAAGTCAAAAGAGATAACAATGGACGTACACGTTGCCCACTGAAAAGATAACTGACTTGCTCAGTCCCGCAGAACAACGTCACCGTGTGCGGCGATATTTCAAAATAGCGGCAGCCTCCCTTGACATGTGTAGCAAGGCAATTCAGACCAGTCCATACGTCGCTATAGTTTCGGTATTCCTGCCACGCCGCGACGACAATATGCAATGCAGAGGGTCTTCCTGTGTGCTTCCGGGCATACAGCCGTTCGGTTTCCGAGTGCCTCATTGTATGCCCCCCCATTTCGGGTTCATACTGTCGCTTGTATACCGAACTTTTTGGCATACCGTCGTTAGTCCCGAAGCGTAGCCATTATTTGTTCCGGGCAGTGTGGGTCGAGCGTGGACTGCGAACAACAAGGTAAAGAGAAGAAGAAAGCCGGGAGGTAAGCGCAAGCGGAACGTACAATAAACGCGAGGGTGGGAATCTTTTCATTTAGCTGTTCCCCTTCCTCCGAATTCAAGCCAGTCGGTCCGATACCTCTACTTAAGAACAAGATGGTCATTTATTGTCTTCAATGAGGAGACAAGCTCGAAAGAGTATTAAACACCGGTGGCACGAACCGCTCAACAATGGAGGATATGAAAAATTATGACGTCCTCCGAAGAACAATCAACCTCACTATCCACATCCGTGCAGAATGAAATGCCTATTTCAAGCTAATGTACATGTACAACACAGTCATCGACGTTTCATGAAATCCTTCCTTTCGAGGTAGCATGTAGTACGTGATTTCCAGCTTTCAGAATAAGTTGTAAGTCCTCCCAAGTGGCAACCGCTCCGCAGGCGCGATGTCCATCAACTCTCCGTCTGCGCGAACTTCATAGCTCTCAGGATCGACAGACATCTTGGGAGTGGCGTCGTTCCATTTCATATCCCTCTTCGTAACCTTCCTACACCCTCTCACGGCCTCAACGCGTTTCTTCAAGCCATACGAAGCAATAGTCCCGGAAGAGATAGAGATCTCCGAGACGAAGGACACCGAATTGAGACTCGCCGAACCGGACTTGGAGCCCCACATAGGCTTGCCATAGAATGGCTGAACGGAAGGAATGGACGCGTTGGCATCTCCCATCTGTGAGGTAAATAATTGCGGTCAATATCCAGGCGAAACAAAAACCGATACCCAGCGTACCTGAGCCCAAGCAATCACACCGGATTTTAAGACCATCTCCGGTTTGTTACCAAAATTTTCTGGCTTCCAGAGGACCAAATCCGCCAGAGTGCCGACAGCGACCTGACCGACAAGGTGCGCCATACCATGCGTAATCGCCCTGATAACATAAAATGTGCGTGAAAACGATCAATCAATACGGCGGGGCGTTGAAAGATGAAATCAAGGCACATACGGGTTGATGGTATATTTTGCGATGTATCTCTTAACTCGAGCATTGTCGTTGTTGCCTCTGGAGTCTCCAAGCGACACCAGGGGACCTCTGAAGTCTTTCAACTTACTCGCGGTCCGCCAAGTACGGCTGACAACTTCGCCAACACGTCCCATAGCCTGTGAATCAGAACTGATCATGGAGATAGCGCCTAAGTCATGGAGAACGTCTTCAGCGGCGACTGTCTCCGCTCTGATACGGGATTCCGCAAATGCCAGGTCTTCGGGGATGGATTTGTCAAGATGATGGCAGACCATCAGCATCTGTAGTTGAGGTAGAAAGTCAGTTACCCATCAACGGGCCTCAAGGGAAGAAGCTCAGATCAAAAGGGGTTCGCTACTTACATCAAGATGCTCGTCAAGGGTATTATTGGTGTAAGGCCGGGTGGGGTTGGTGGAAGATGGTAGAACATTATCGAGTTCGCAGACGACAATGATATCAGGCGCATGTCCACCACCTGGAGAATGTGAATCCATCAGGTTGGCTAACCCGAAAAAGCGATCAATGGCTCTACTTACCTGCACCTTCGGTGTGGTAGGTATGGATTGTGCGACCTCCAAATGCAGCAATAGTACCTAGATTACAAAATTAAAGAGGATGTAGGTTGGACGGTGGCGTGACATACTTTCGACGAATCCACTTTCATTCAAGGTGTCCGTATGGATATTGACCTGTGTGAAGAAGTTTCACAATCTAAGAAGACTGACGGCATTGAACGAGACTACCCTAACTCACCTGGACGTCATATTTATCCCCAACATCTAGCGCATTCGAGATCACGGCAGGAGTGGAGCCCCAGTCTTCATGTAACTTCAAACCAGCCGCACCAGCTCGAACTATTTCCTCCAAAGCGGTAGGATCAGCATCATTTCCCTTGCCCGTGAAAGCGAAGTTCATAGGTAGGCCGTCCGTCGCAGTCAACATATGCTTCATATAGAATGGGCTGGGAGTACACGTCGTGGCGTTGGTACCAGCACTAGGGCCAGTACCTCCACCAATCATGGTAGTCGTTCCAGACGCCAGAGCTTCTTCAACCTGTTGTGGGCAGATGTAATGAATGTGAGCATCGATGGCTCCCGCCGTGACAATGAGCTTCTCCCCAGCGATCACTTCTGTGGAAGAGCCGATGATCAGGGATGGGTCCACGTTGGCCATAACGTCCGGGTTGCCTGCTTTGCCAATGCCAACAATAAGACCGTCTTTGACTCCGATGTCCGCCTAGATGGAAGGTCGGGATCAGGCTCTGGAACATCGCGGTGATTGCCTTCTTCGTACCTTGTAGATTCCTGACCAGTCGACGATGAGAGCATTGGTGATCACCAAGTCCAGAGCATCTTTGAAAGACAAGCCAGTGGCTTGGCCCATGCCTTCTCTGATGGTTTTTCCTGTAAGAAAACATATCAGATGAGCCACTTTCGGACCTCTGGCGAGATAACACGAACCTCCCCCAAACTTGACTTCATCCCCATATACGGTCTTGAAAAAGGGTGGAATCAGCTCAGCGTTTCCAAGCAACATACCATCGAGATGACGCTCACAGTATCCTTCTCAACTTCAATCCACAAGGAAGTATCTCCCAGTCTGACTTTATCCCCGACAGTTGGGCCATACATAGAAACGTACGCCTCTCGCCCCAGGTCCGTGTCTTCTGACACCTCCTGAGCACCAGGTTCCGCGATGTGGGCAAAACCTTTCTGGAGAAGAGCCTGAAGAATTTCATCGGTTCGGCTTGGGTCCACGATACCAGACGCCAGCCCGTTACCACCAGTGATTCGACATTTTCCTGCAATCTCTACAAGAGTGACGGTCTTGACATCCCCCGGTTCGAACCGGATGGCTGTACCCGCCGCGATGTCCAGTCGCTTTCCATAGGCTTGGCCGCGATCGAAGCTCAAAGCATGGTTGGTTTCAATGAAATGGTAATGAGAGCCAACCTGTGTTCATCCAAGTCAGTTATTGCATCATCAGAGTGAGCACGTAATTATCCTAGCTCTAGCTCACCTGAATAGGCCTATCACCTTGGTTGGTGACTCTCAACTTGACGCGCCGACGTCCCTGGTTGATCGAGATACGCTCCTTCTTCACAATGATAGCACCTGGAGCCTTCTCTGGTGCGTACTCTGCTTCCACTTGGACTGGGAAAACGTGGTTTGAGGGCACTGGGAAGAAAGAACCGTACAACGCCGCCTCAAGGTTTCCATCCTCCGTGCAAATGGGGTCGTGGACTGTCACAAGGAACACCCTAGCCAGAATTCGTCTATTCCACGACTGCACGCGAGCTCTAGAAGCACGTACCCGTCAGGAAACGTTCCCTCCACCTGAATCTCATGCAAGAGAGTGGCTACACTGGGAAGGACATGTCTTCTCCCAAGCAGCGTCTTCCCATACTGCATCAACTGTGCAACGGAGTAAGTCCCATCTCGAATACGTTCTTGCAGCTGCGACGCGATGAGGGCGACTGCTTCTGTTTGGTTGAGACGCAAACCTCGTGCGAGGCGTTGTTGAGCGAGAAATCCTGCCTGATGTGGGGAGTGGGAATATTAGACATTGGCTTGGCGTTTGCAGAAGGCTCATGTCGAGCTAGATTTCTGACCTGGTGCAGCAGAAGCTTCGCTTCCTCTCGAGGCAAAATACGCATATTGATCCTAAGTGCGTGTGGAGGAGGTGCGACAGATAGACAACGAAGCCTGGGAGGTCTGGATCCAGAGGCAAGGAGACTTCGAATTCCTCAGAGATAAGATAAGCAACCAACTGTATGTTCGGCAACAATTCAGAAATAGCTACAGTGCAAAAAGGAGTATAAATTCCAGGAGAACTACACGAGAAAACTAACGAGCACTTCGCTAGCCTTCAAACGGGTCCATGTCAAAATCCAGATCGTCACACCCCAAAACGTATTCATCATACTCAGAATCATCACTGAGTTCATCTAGGTCCTGCATGATCGGCGTAGGTGGGCAAACATAGTCATAACTGAATTCCTTCCTAATCTCGAGCGGGTAGTCGTCTTGTTCGGCGATGTGCAGAGAAATTTCTTCTATATCCATTTCCACGTCTCTATCCTCTTCCTCGTCCTCGTTTTCGCTCAAACTTTCCATGTTCGCAACCTTGCTGGCGGCGTTCGCAGCGAGCGATGACTTGATGGTGCACTCCATCTCGAACAGCAGTGAGCGAGAGATACTGGGATATGAGCGTCGAGTCCGCGTCACAGCGTTCAACTCCCTGACTCGCTTGCTCAGCAATGTTTTCAACAGCGTTTCTCGACTGCAATCCAAGCAATGCCTTGGATCGGTGTGCAACCCCCTCATTCGTTGGTCACAAAGGCTAGTAAAGGTTCATCATTAGCTATGAGGAGGAGCTGGATAAAGAATTGGCGCTTACTATCTTGATCTTTCTCGACGGTCGAGAATTGCACTGGTCATCTTCCAAGCCCGACAGCTTGGATAGGGGTTTTCGAGGTAGATCCACGAACGAGGAGGCGCATCCATTCTCACAGGGTTCAGCATGGACGGCATCCTCGGAATCGGTCTATACCGACACTGTTGCGTCCTACACAGCTCGACGTCGTGTATAAAGGTCTCACGGAATTGAGCAAGGTCTTCTGGGTTGCTGCCGCGATACCATGGGTGTTCAGCATCGTCACCTTCAGAAGGCGAAGATGCAGAAGCGGCGTCGCTGCAATGGGACTTTCTCTTCTCGCGCACACAGTGGCGCAGAGAGGCTACCCCCTTGGTGGGCTCTTCTCGTACCTCGACTCCGGAGAAATCAAGTCCGCAGTCCGTGGGGGCATCTACATGTCGTAGTCTTCCGCCGCCGTTTTGTGGGAGCTCTGAGGTTTCCCACCTTCGAGAGGCTCGATACTGGGTTGCCTGGACCACACGAGGAGCCAGAATAGCGGATTGAGATGGCTTGGGGCCGCCTGGGCGTTGAGGGATAGGGTCGACAGCTTCACTGAGGGGGGCGTAGCCCATATCTTCAAGGATAGATGGCATCTTCGGGGCAAGGTGCTTCACTGGGTGGTCCAGCAACATGGAGTAACCCTCTGACTTCTATACTCGCCACACTGTTAGACTTTCCCGGATGGTCTATATTATAAACCAGTGGACACTGACTGTTAAATCAACCACATTGTCCGAACACCTGGTCAATTGACCGCCACCCCCGCCACTGCTTTCTATATCCACAACCCCTAGTGGTTCGTGGAATGCCCTGTGGTCACACAACACCTTCTCTTCCACAGGAGGTGTATCCAACTCCACGAGACGCCGTAGTTGCCGTTGCAATGGTGGATAGTGCATGAGAGTCTGCTTCTAGTCCGCGACTCAAGTTCTGTCAAAGAAGGTTGAGGTTGGGGGAAGGAGAGAGAGGAAAGAATTTAGTACAACGAACGTACAACGGGAAAACTGCCAGCCAGCTTTAAGTAAACGTCGACTCAGCACGAGGCGGGCTGTGTTGTTTTTTGGCGGCCCAGGCGTTGAGTCATCAACAGACGCGTCGAATGCTGCGGCTGGAGCCTGCGCGCAGGTACGGCTCATGGCATTGGAAATAGCTTTTGTCCGAGCTCGTCGTCATGCCAGACAAGCCTACAGCTGCTTGTGTTGCTCTGGATACAGTTTGTACAGGGTGGAGGTATGTTTTGTAGTCGAATACAAAGAGTTCGGAGAACAACAACAGTGTGGCGAGCTGGTCTGCCCGTATCCTTGACGTGTGGCAGTGCAGATGATTGGCGCATCGGTAGAAACGGAATGGCCGAGCCAGCGGACGCGTCGCGGGGTCGGTCAGTGTCAGCATTCACGTCATTGTAGACTACCTACCCCGGGACTCGGAATGGGCAATAAGCGTTGTATCAATTGAGGGCATGCATCCGTATTCTTAAGCTGCAGTCTACTGTCGAACGTACTAATTATCAGCTAATGATGAATAAATAAATGACCGGCACAGTCACATTCTCGGGCAGATGAATCATAACGAATGGTTTCAGAATGCACGGCGTGGAATGACGATGTCGAGCTCATCGTATTGTCCGTTCCGTTTCTTGGCACGATCCCGGTTCTCCCAATACTCCGACAACGACGTCAGCGAACCAACAGAACCAGGTTCAGGCGCACTATACAGTTTCCCGGTGGCAGGCCCGGAGGCGCTGGGACTGTCAGGGAACCCCTCGAGAAGAGCCACCGGAAGAGACCTATCGTCCTCATCCCACCCGGCAGAGTTCGGAGTGAAGAAGAAACCGCTTGGGCCGACTTGATTTTCATCCTCTAGGGTAGGAGGAGTCAGCTTCTGCTCAGCACGAAGATCCTTGTCGGACCTGAACATCGCAGCTTTGGCACTCTGAAGCTGATCGTGGCGAATCAGGTATTCGGGGGGTATCTCAGCGAAGTAGGCGTTGACTTTTCCTAGATCAGAAAGAGATAGCTCGGAGGGACGCTCGTTCTTTGGCTCCTTGGCATCTTTTTTCTTCCTCGAGTCACTGGTAGACTTGACCGGTTGAGGCTTCCTCAGGACACGGGCCTGTGACTTCGAGTCTTGGCGCGTGGCATGGTCGCTTTTGGAAGGGGAGTCGGGTGTATCGCTCTTCCTGTACAAATGGTCAGTGTAATTCGCGTTATAGGGCGAGCTGAAACGCACCTTCCAGCGGAACGTGGCCACAAGCGGTTCTTGAAGGAGGGTGTCCTGCTGGGAGGACTGGAAACAGGAAAGGAGGGAGCGCTGTCACTGTCCAGATCTATGAAGCTCTCCTCGAACACAGAAGACGCTGGTGTGCGTTCATGTTTGGACACGACGCTGAAATTCGACTCGCTGCTGTTCGTATACTATCGGATAGAACATATCATTATGAGAGCGGTTCGATGGGAGGGGAAATGACATACGATGCTCCCACACGACGACGAAGTGCGCGGCGGCGGATCCAGAAACATAGGCAAGCTGATATCTGCGGGAGTCACCTTCTTCCCCTTCTTGATGCTTTTGATGCTCTTGATACTTCTGGGTTTCGGAGACGTAGACGACAGCATGGCGAATGAGGCGACTAGGAACTTGAAGGAAAAAGAGTCACTGGGGAGAGAGAAGGGCGCCTCCAACACGGGTTATGGGTCATATATATATACCTTTGGCATTCAAAGCAACGTTGGACAATGGTGGAGGCTATCAGTCCTCTGAACCAAGCCATCGAAAAGCGTGGATTCATTTGTGGCAGCGTGCATTGAGCATTGACCGTGACCTGGTGCTCACCACGATGCATGTCGAACAAAGCAATCATCGACACCCATCGAGCGAACGAGGTAAATCGTGTTTCTGCACATTGCGAGAATGTCAAAGAAGTGGCCAAAGGTTCCAGGACAAAGACGTTTGTTTGTCATGATCAACTCAGTTCGACTGTGGGGTTCAGTTGCTTGGCAAGAAAATAGTCATACCACAGCTACCAGAAGAAAAGAATCAAATGTTTTTCTTCGATATGCAGTGTGCTTGGTCCCGAGGCCTGAGGACTTCATTGGCAAGATGGAAGGTCGCAGGGATTCGCGTGGGATTAGCAGCTGTCAAAGCGTCCACGAGGCCAACTGTCAGTTATCCCAATCAGGGAATGGGTGCATGAAATCATTTCCCCGGACGCTCTGCTGTTGCTCTCCACTATCCACCATTCCCCACTGGGAGCTAGGGGAGTACTTCTAGTTCGAAATCACCCTGCTGGGCGGTCCAGCCTGAACTTCAGCCTGCCCTGAATAAAGGGAGGCTCAGCTGCCTCTCACCTTGACGAACCCCACGCCAATTGTTATGTCCAACCGCAGACTAGACCTACAGCTCGAGGATGATTACCTGGAGGAGGACATTGGTACTGCGTCAAGCCCATACATGTCGATGCCATTGGCATCTGCATCGTCAACAGCAAGCTCGGTGACGCTGGCCAGCAGAAACGGCTCGGTCACAGCTTTTGGCGGCCCATCGATTGCAACACCCAGATATCTCGACTCCTTCAGCAGTTTCCCTTCAAGTAAATCTGTCAGTAGAGCCTCAATATCTAAATCCAACCAACAGCCACAATATGGACATTCGCCGTCAACGATCTCGCTTCAAAACCAGCAGCTTATTCGCCCCGCGATGCAACTTGCGCGCTCGAATACAGCTCCATCAAGGAACAGTCTGCATGAGAGACGGAAGGCAAAGCAAGCTAGCGGGACACAGCTGGAGCTGGAAGAAGACGTCGTGTTGAACTTACGCCGATGGATCATTGGCATTGCCGTCGGTGAGTCCGATGTCGGCCCCAATTGTGCTTCTGGGCTCCACGATTGACCAACTGTGCAGTGGAATTTGACTTGGACGATGGTCCTATGCTTACTGGGACCTACCCACCGATCGAGTTCAGCCCGGCCGAAGAAGAAAACATGTGAGGGAATCTCTCTCCCGTTGAGAGCGAGCTAATAATGTTCACCTGCGACAGTGCATTCTCAGCGTTTCCTGACTCCCCTCAGTTCGACCAAGGCTCCCAAGTGCACTCTTTCCGCATTCGAAAGGATCAAAGTTCTGACAAAAACGCGGGGACTCTGGATGGTTTTATATACGGATTCTCCCACTTCACGCAGCGCAGAGATCCTACATCGAAACGAGGGTATCAGCAAGTAAGGTTGCCCTGTCCTCCCTGAATATCTTTTGCTGACCGATTCTGCCAGAGCTCTGTTGTGATTTTGACGCAGCACCAGTATCCCGCATTATTCTCGTCGTTGACGTCCATTCTCGGTCCCCTTTTCCAATCACACGGGCTACCAATGCTCGAGAGTGCGTGCCATAACTTCTCCGGCTGGTGTGTTCTTTCCCTTACATCATTTTTGTTTGTATTAATCCACGATTTGCAAAGGACAGGCTTGCTCCAACGCCTGGAACTACCTTGGAACTCGGTTTTCTTGGGACGGTTCTGCATGTTGAATTACCTCACTCCATCGATGCTCAGCAGTTGACCGAAACGTCATCTTTCAATGAGAAGTATGACCCTCGCTCTCATGTGCGTCTTTCAATTCCCTTTTCACTTTTACCTTTACCTTCTGGGATGATTACCTTTTTTATACAATTGTTCCTTCGGTATGGCCCACATGTTATGAGCCTGATGACGAGGATACGTTAAATCATGACCACTCTACTTCAATGGGATCTCGCAGCTCTTGATGAAGACACTGATAAGTTTTCATAGATCCTGGCCACATCTACACCATTTCACCCGCCTCCGTTGCTGCTATTTGAGGCATGCATGGCTAACCTCTGGTCGATATGGGAGTGTTTGATCCTATGCGAGCCAATACTCGTCTTCGGATCGTCGCCAGCTCAGACGAGTCAAGCTATCTGGTGGCTCCGGGATCTCATTCGCCCTGTAAGTTCGTTAGATATTCAAGCGAAGCCATGAGCTGAGCTTGACACGATAGGTCCCCATGGCGGGGGACTTCAGGCCTTATTTCACGATGCAGGATGGTGATCATGTCGCTCTTATCAACAAGCTCCCCCCAAAGCCTGGGCTGCTCATGGGAGTTACCAACCCTTTCTTTGAGAAATCGTGTAATCATTGGCCCCATGTGCTGAGCTTGGGAAGACGAATCGTGTATGTTTCTATGCAGATCCATCTAGTTGACACGTTTTTCTCATCTCGCCTTTCCTTAGGCCCCAGTCAGGTAGTGGCAGTCCGTCCCTTGGGATGAGCGCTGGGCCGGCTCCGGGCTGGCGAACGAAGACTCATAGGAGATACATTTCGAAGGACCGTGTGCTGCTGAAGCAGCTAGAGACAGCATGCCGCGGAAACGACCGTACGAGTACGTCTTCCTGCTTCCGCCCTTGGGCCAACTCGCCTCTGACTCGAGAGAACCAGAAATTGCCGCATCGCTAGATTTGAGAAGACACTTTTGCTCGCGAACGACGCAGTTTATCACACCGCTAGCAAGATACCTGAATACATTGATACCCAACCCCGCCGAGGTCAAGAATGCTCGGGAAAGGGGGAATTCAACGTCTAATACGTTGCGGTTGAAGCCTTTCAATACCGCGCAATTTCTGGAATCGTTGAAGAAGAACGGCAGTACGCTGCCCTTCAAATCGACAAGTAAGAGGACTGAGTTTTATGAGAGGTGGTTGAAGTCACCGGCTTTCGGGACGTGGCTCGTCCAACAGGAACATATTGTACAGGCTATTCTAAACAATTAATTACACGCTTGAACTAGTCTTATTCGGTGGTTCATTGTCGAGAAAAGGTCGAGGCAATGCTCGAAGTAATGAATGGAACAAACAAATACAAATTGGACCTGGAGCCAAATTACAAATTTTGTTTTCTACGCGACTTGACCACGAACCACCATCTTCCCCTCTTGCACCCTCCCCCATCGTTCCTTCTTGTCTTCATCATCGGCTCGCACAGGAACCAAGGATACTGTAAACGCCTGTAACGTTTTTTGTATTTGTTGTATTACCATCATGTAAGAACTTCGCTCTGTCCTCGTTCTTCATGAGCAATAATTGCTGTTACTTAGCCGCCTTGCACCTGTATACGCGCGTCGCTTGTCTGTCCTCTGTCTGTGGTCGTCTGAAGAGCAGCAAAAAGGACAGAACTCGCGTTTGCACCTTGTAACCTCGACGTCAACCACTTTTGACGTTGATTGGCCTGTCATTTACTATCGTCGTCATTTTTGTCGTTGATATTACTCAAACATTGGTCGCTTGTTCATCGGCAACTCCAACCTTTCTCTTCACTCCCTCTTTCTCTTCCAGAACAAGTGCAATAGCAGGAGGTGTCTGCCTCTCGTCTCCTTGAAGCGTCAGTGAGGCGCATTGCTGCCGATTGAGTCTCGGTTGTCAACCCGTAGGACCTGTTGGACACATCAAGCTCTTCAAACAGCCCAGTATCACACATTCAACTCAACCCCCTTGAATCCAAGTATCGCCAGCCATGGAGAATTCCAAAGACGATTTTGACTTTTACGGAGAGGGAGAGGATGTAAGCATCTTGTGCCTATTTCGTCCTATTATTTCGTGTTGATTCTTACGTGACAGCGACAGAGATATCACCAAGTGGAGACAGTAACCTCCAATGTTGAGCCATCTACTGGCGATAAGCGACCCCGAGAAGACGACTACGAACATCACCACCGCAATGGCCCTCCAGCTACCCGGCCGCAGAGCAACCAGTCATCGAACACCCATTCGAATGCTAACAGTAATTTCAGTAACCAAAATATGATGGACACATCAGGCAGCGGTGGCGGCTTCCATGATAGTCTATATATCGGTGATTTGCAATGGGTTCGTCGTTCTTGCTTAGTCTCCCCCGTTGTATGGTTTCTTACGTGTGGACCCTCTTGTACTGCGCCTGTTCATGTTGATGTGTCTCTCTTTGGTTGGTTGGAATGTCGACATGTTGTAGTGGACGACGGATGAGGATCTGCGTAAAGTCGCTTCGAGCGTTGGGGTCACGATTGACCACCGTGATATCACTTTCTCGGAACATAAAGTGAACGGGAAAAGTAAAGGGTGAGTCTTTGCGCGGTCTCGACCTCCCTAAACGCTGTGGTATGTGTGACTGACTTGGTCGACGACTTGAATTAGCATTGCATATATTGAATGCCATAACGCCGACGCGGCAAATTCGCTTAAAAACTGGTTTGACAATAAGTAAGTTGGAGGATTTCTCGTCCGTGTTGTTTCCATCGCTTACGCAGATTTACTAGCGAATTCCAAGGCCGTCGAGCAACGGCGTCACTCGCAAGCTCTTCTCAAGGCAATCCGTTCCGTACACTGCCCAAGGGTAAGTGAACATCAGCTCATTCGTGTTGCAGTCTCAGACACTAATATATCTCTGCAGAGCCTCCTCCACGAGAAGGACGACCGAACGTCCGCGGGGGGCACACAGGAGGGGGAGGTGGTGGCCGGGGTGGCCATGTTACCCACCGTGGTGGGTTGGTCGGCGGTGGTAATCAGACGCAGCCCGCTATGCCTAATTTGATGGGTGGGATGAACACGGGTAATATGGGTACAATGGGTTTCAACCCAATGGCCGCTATGGGCATGGGAAACATGGGAATGGCAGCTGCCATGGCCGGGATGGCCGGGATGGGAGGCATGGGTGGAGGAAACTTTATGGGTGGCGGAAGAGGCGGATTTGTAGGAGGACGTGGCATGGTCCCCCAAGGACCTCGAGGCGGAGGTATGATGGGGGGCGGTCGAGGCGGAATGATGGGTGGAATGGGTACGAACTTTTAATCCTCTCTGTTTGAACTTTTCGCTCCGTTTTCTGTCTGGATCTGGGTTTCGGGTGCAGGTGTTGCGTTCTTTTTTCGATTACATTATTTGCGTCTCCCTTCTCTTCTCACGCTGTGTATTAAAATCGCTTTCCTTTGTTGTGTCTGTCTCCCTCTTTCTCTCCCTCTCTCTAAAGTTGTGTGGAACGATATGCTTACTACCTGCCTGTTCCTTTCCATGTGTTTCGATGCATCGCTGTCTGCATATCGCGAATCCTCTGTCGTCAATCAAATCGAATCGAACGTGCCATGATAACTTCGCGCTGTCCTTCAACTTCTGGATGGTAGGTGGCGGGATGGGGCGGGGGCATTATAATCCTGCATTCGCCGGTCAAGGTGGAGGTGATGGTCCCAGAAAGCGCTCAAGAGTGGAGGATGGTCAGTATTGAAGGGTTCTTCGACGATCGGTACCTCGATGGTCAACCTTATAACCTAAGATAATCGTGGTTCTATCTTTTTCTTTTCAAGTAATACTGTACTTGTACACGACGTTATCAATCAAAATGACGGTCTCGTTGCCTCTTTCTGGCTCCTACCGCACTCAATCAGCCACAATCCCTCTATTTGACCCTGGCAAAATGTCATTGAACCAGAACCTCGGGAAGTACTAATCAGGTCTCAGTGAGGTATCCCATCGCTCCATTTAGGGATGAAAACAAGTCGATCCCAGTACATAGCACGCAAAAGGTTGTGTTTCACTTAAGATAGAATTTTGAACGAAGTGGGTTGGATTTTTGATGGGGTTGTAGATGATATATACAAATCTAATTTCTCTAAATGGTACTATGGGCAGCGTAAAACTCTAGGCCCCTTTGGGAGCAATTTCACTTCTCTATGTTGTTTGATCTCCTGGCCAAGCTTCCCAAAGTACCTTTCGGAGTCGAAAGACCAGTGGAGGGAGCCTGTCAATGTTTTTTCATGAATCTCATTCCAATGAAAAAGCGACGGCTGGCAGCTCACCGACTATCCAATTCTGGAGACCGTCAATGTATATTGCTACTTGCCAGTCGAGATCAAGTCCCCAGGAAGGGACCCTCAGCTTATCAGTCTCGAACCGGTCGATGGTCTTCTTGCAGAGTTCGCCGATAAAGTTGGCGGCTTCTTGAAGGCTAAGCCCCTTCTGGTGCATTATCACCGAGACCATATTGAAGGTATCATGCCGCGATTGTTCCACATTGAACGAGAATAAGTCCTAGTACACACACGGAGTTAGCTTGGAACCCAAAGGCAGAGGTGATTTCGTAGCAGTGAACAGGTAGGTAGAACGTACGTTAGACCAGGTCACAAGGTCGTTCGTCGCTTCTTCTAACGACTGGATGATTGGATGCTGAAGGACTTCCTCCGGCAAATCAATCCCAGCAGCGAACTCGGCTAATTGAAAACAAGGTTTACACCCGCTGTTGTCCCTTCGGACGGTGATGTACGACTCGAGATCTGGGATCACGCCCTGAGCGCGGTCTCGAGTTTGCGAAATGACGGACTGGAAGAAGAGGTCCATGTTCTGGATGAATCGCCTTGTGCACCCAGGCCCTGCTGTCCGCACGAAACGGCTAAAGAACCTAGACATGTTTAGGTATGTATGCAGAAGACGTTGAATTATTGAGTCAGTGGCTGGTCCTCGCGCTTTTAGCTGTCAAAGCAGCATAGGGTAGTAAGGAACTCACGATTTGGTCATCAAGCCAGCCCGTTTGTCAGTTTGAAAGCTGACAGGATCCCCCATGGCCGCGATGCAGCAATTGGCCATGTCACGGGTATCCGTGAGCTGGTCGAACTCGTCAAGCCAGTCGTCTAGGTTGAATAGATAGTTCATAAAGTCGTCGCAGACGCGGAGCTGAAAAGGTTCCGCATCTGGATAGCAGGCGGCGGTGAGTTCGCCTGCTTTCAAGCCCATGAACTTCGCTGCTCGAGCCGGAGACAAGTTGGCACCACCGAGCAGCCACTTCTCAGAAGCCCGAGCTACATCGTAGCAATGCTGGTTGATTCGGAGAGGAAACGAGCAATGGGAGACTAGGTCGGGCAGGACAAAAGCGGTGGTAAGGGAATCACTACAGGGCATGGGAGCTTTGGAGGGATGAAGGAGGGTGGTGAAAGGTTGAGTAGAAAGGAATCGAGAGTTGACGGTGAGAAGCAGTGCTGTTGTGCCTTGCCCTGGAGCAGAAATGACAGCTGTTTATATACCTCGCAGGCGTGCCCAGTATTTCATTGCGACGAGTGCACACCGCAGAACGCCAAGAAGCGAGCCATATGAAGGCGGATGTAAAATTCTAATCCACCGTCAACTGATTCGCCTGCGTAGCCCGATAAGAGTCTTCGCAAGATTCTGTACGGTCAGGGACAGATTCCTGGAAGATGGGAGGGGTTAATCAAATTTGCTTGACGATTGAAACATAGTACTGTAAACCTGATTAATGGGCTGAGCAATGAGGCTGATATGATTTATCGCGAACTATAACGAATTATACGCATGAGAATGCTCTGTACGAGCCTGGTATCGGTCAAAGAAGTGGTCGCATTAACCTTTTAGAGAGAATCCTGTAAGTTTCGCTGTCAACCATTCGCGGAAGTAAGGCAGGGTTCCCTCACCTCGAGTCGAGACTTTTACGTCCCGGTCAAAGAGACTCGGGCCTCGATGACGACAACGCGATGCGAATAGAAATCTGAGGCCAGTCAATCTGCCGGACACTTAGATGCCCGCTGCTGCGAGAACTCTTCCAAACGAATTGAAACCTCTTGATCTGACACGCAATTTCGCAGATACGCATTAGTCGGTGGCCCGAGGGGTGCGCAAGCAGCCTGCTAGTGTCATCACCCGCCTCGACCGATGGGCCGTTTATGTTCGTGAGGCGTTCCAATTTAGATATGGTTTTTCTTCAGACAGATGACTGGCGCGCGTATTCAATTCTCTTGTTGATTTTTCGGTGCTTGAGGGGTCAGGACGTCCAGAGGCACCAGCAAGGAACAAGATGGATAAGATGCGCCGCTTAGGTGTGCATTTGGATATCTCTAAGAAGTCTCCGATTCCGGCTGGCGATGCGATTTTGCAGCTCCAGCGTCCGGGTGAGCCAGAAAAGCAGTAGTCTCCGCCACTGTTCTCCCGCTAGGCGGAAAGTAAGAAAGAAACCTCCCCCTTGTGACATATGGGAGACCAGGTATGAAGTCAAGGGTAACCGAGTAGCTATAAAACTCCGGTCGATGCGCAGTCAATTTGCGGTTATGTCGTAGTCACCAGTGGATGACCATGATGACCGACTGTGTCACGGTAAGGTGGGTGGCGTGGAGTTTCAAGGGTCATTCACCCAAGAAATGCACAGTCTGTCAATGTATGAGGCTGGAGTAGTCTCGCAGACAGTGGCACATCCTACCAAGCAAAGAAAGCTCTGCGTGCAGAATCGTTTTTCAGTTCACAGCGTGATAGGTAGTGTAGAGCATACCTACATCGTTCTTGGGAGAGCATTGACTCCGCAACGCCCGACTGCAATTGGTCCATATCCGTGGGAAGCTTAGCTCAGCAAGCAAGGATGCGGCGGACCGGTGATCATGCTCACGTGACCGGGTCCGTGCCAGTTCCCAATTTGATCGCCCCTTCTGCACCGTCTTGGACATTGACCACGACCACTACCCACGATGGCGACGGCTGTCGAAGGACTTTTCTCGTCACTGGGTACATCCTCTGGCCCCGATAACTCTGGACGTCCCTCCGCGATTGAAGTCATCGATGTCGACCTCCTCAGCGACGACGACGACGATGTCGAGGTCATTGAATCCCGTCGTCCCTCTCAACCAGTCGCCGGTTCCTCCAGACGTCCTGGATCAAATACAACGAACAGAATGGCAGAGACCATATTTCTAATTGACGACAGTGATGATGAGACCTCATCCAGCACCATTGGACGGCGCGGTAAGAGCATTGTCATCCTTCCACTAGCTTTCGTCTGACCCGCCTCAACTATACATAGAACGTCGAAGAATTTTTTCTCCCCCACCCCCAAGACAGAACCCTCCCTTTGTAATGCTACCTCCTGTTCCTCGCATTCCTCCTCAATTTGCAGGCCAAACGTCGTCGATTGGACGCCCAGGTCGAAGAACGGGCCCTCCAGCACCGGTGCACGCCGTCGAGCGCACCTTTGACTTTAATTTTGGTAGCAGTAGACCAAATTCACCTGGTGCCGGGCCATCTTCCCAGCAACAAGCGTCATCCTCAACTTCACGGCCAGCCGGCCAAACCAACGGTGCTGGGACACGCGCAGCTCCACCTTCACACCATGTGCCGACACTAGGGCTTGGTGGTGCTTTGATAGCGAGGAACAGAGCCCGTGTGGCTGCAGAACGTTCAGGCAGGGCTGCTCCTGGCTCAGGTGGCTTCTTCACCGTTCTCACAGATGGTCTCCGCCGGGCAGTTCGCAGCTCGACCTTCAGCATTGTCCCTGGGACCGAGCCAGAACCAGAAGATGCGTTTGACGAAGATATACAGGGGTATCTGGACGGCTTGCGAGGCCGTGATCGCTATAGACCGCCACTCAAGGAGAAAGAGGAGTACAAGGCCTTTTATACACACCCGACACCGGCGGAACCTGGGTTTACACACGACTTTGCGCCAGATGCTCCATCTGAAAGTGCCTCTTCCTTCCCGCCATCGTCAAAGTCTGCCCCCATCGTTATCGTAGACGAGGGGGACGAAAGCAAGCCCGAGGAGGAAACAAAAATGAGTACCACGTTGGTCTGTGCTCGTTGTTCCGACCCACTCGTATTGAATGCGGGCCTTACTGGCTCTGATGCCTCCCAACGGCGGATATGGGCACTCAGATGCGGGCATCTACTTGACGGGAAATGTATTTCCCAGATTGGTCAGCGAGCCCAACCTGTCGACCGCAAGGGCAAAGGGAAAGCAAAGGACGAAATTCCCTACGGAGAAGATCCTTCGTCCCGAAACCGAAAGGAGAGCACAACAGATACTGAAGAATCCTCCACCGACTCCGGTAGCATCCGTTCTCGCTTGCGCTCGCGAGCCCAAACTGGTTCTCAAGACCCCAACTCTGATCTTCTCCCTCCATCTCCCAATTCGCGCAAACGAAAACGTGCCCCCAAGAAGGCGTCTATGAGCAAAAAATCCAAAGTCGAGGACGTGTTTGAGTGGCAATGCCCTGTTCCAGGCTGTGGCAAGCCACACGCCAGTGTCAAGATCAACGGTGGATGGGGACCGGAGAAAGAGAGGCAGATGAAGAAGGGTTCTCAACCCGTCACTGTTTCGCTGGCCGAGCTTGAATTGTTTCCGAGGGGCGTCATTCCTGTCTTTGTGTAGAGTATTTGAATTGGTCAGTTTCTTGGCTTCACCTGTAATTCTTGGTCAGACACATTACTCGCATCGCATCATCATAGTTCAGTTTGTTGTACTGTATGTTACAAGTCCGTCATTCTCTTACCCTATTCAGTGTGCTGCGTGCACCTTGGCATCATCTATGGAGGCTGATTGTATGGAGACCATGTCCATCTTCAAGGATGGCGTCGCCAGCCTTATCTTGCCTGGCCTCTCGCTAACAAATCTACACACAGAAACATGTCTTTCACACATAACTTTCGATGAATATGAAATGGAAATGACGATGATGTTGACATTGCTTGAATAGGGCTAGCTATTGTGTATACTGGACACAGAAACCGGGCAAACTAGTTGCATGCGAAACACGCCACAGGCGAGCGAGAGAGATGGACAGAGAGATATGATGAGAGAGAGTGAGATGGACGGAGATGGAACGGACTGGCCGCTGTAGGAGACGGTGGTGGACCTATGAGAAAAAGGAAATATAGACAATGGGACAGATGCAGATGATGAGAGATGGCGATAGAAGAAACCAAGAGACCGAGAGACTGGATGTGCTTGTCATCCAGGAATCAAGCACGCTCTACACGACGGGGTATATGATAAGTCCAACCAATGCGGCGAGCATTAGGCATGGTAATAATCATCGACGTCGAAATCGTATCTCTTCTGGTGGTTATGGAAAAAGTTCCTGCCCGGCTTCCCGTGGTAGGAACTGGGATGTTTCTTCTTGGGCCTGCAAATCTTCGTAGTGCTTGGTTTGGGAATACCAGGCGTTGTCGTAGGGGGTCGTTGAGCGGGAGGGGTGACGACTGCCACAGGACGACTGGATGGTTGAACACCAGTGGTGATGGGCCTACCGGTAGTAGGACCAGTGGTGGCGGGTGGAGCGCCAGTAGTGACCGGGTTTCCGGAGGGGCCTGTCGTGGCGGGAGACCCACCAGTGGTGACCGGATTTCCAGAAGGGCTTGTCGTGGCAGGAGATGCGCCGGTGGTGACCGGGTTAGAGGGGCCCGTAGTGGCGGGAGGAGCTCCAGTGGTGGCTTGATTTCCAGAAGGGCTAGTGGTGGCAGGTGGGACTACGCCGGGGCTGCTGTCAACGGTGGTGGTCCCAGGGCTAGGAGGAACAACCGAGGTAGGCACGGTCGTTGGTGCTGTACCTCCGGCGACCGTCGAAGGGCGGCCGACCACAGTCCCTGTTTTGGTAGGTGCATTACCAGTGTAGGCGTAAACAGGCGAGATCAGGGCCGGGATAACACTGTCCCGGAACATTTGGGCATCTTTTCCAGCGGGCTGAACTGGATTGTTTCCAGGGAGCTTGGGCAAGGTTCCAGTGGCTACAAGAAAAATGGTGATCAATGTTTTTTGAAAAAACGGATCAAGATGATTATCACGTACTGCGTTCGTCAATAGCAGGGGTGATACGGCAGTGGTTGTCCTTCCTAATCGTGAACAGGTTTTTGCCTTCCTGACCGCAGCAAGTAGGCTAGAGAGGGGCATTAAGCTTGAGATCAAGACAACAGTAGATGAATTCATACATCACCGTAGATGTTGCAGTTGCAACCGTCAACAGCTCGCTGAAGTACTCCGGACTCCCATCCATTGTAGAAATCTGCGTGGTTTCCGTATCCAGTCTCGTCGCCGTAGGCAAACCTGTAAGTCAACGACAGTGATCAGAATAAGTTGGAAGTAATGTAAAATATTCAAAACTTACACGAATGGCTGGTTGGGATTCTTGGCTTGATCTCGAACCTTGTCGAAGGTTCCAGTGTTCCAGTAGATTTCAAGGAAGATACGAGGGATGCTGACGGGGTATTTGGGATCCGTGCAGTCGCCCTTGTCAGGACCACCCGATCGGAACGCAACATGGGATTTGTGGTCCGGCGAATCCAGATTCTTACCGTCCCAGCAACTTGGGAAGTTGACCTGGGAGCGAATGCCCGAAGGGCACACCTTAGGTGGCAGAGAAGTGTGCTTAGTCGTCTGGCCGTTGAAGTCGAGGCAAAGGAAATCTATCGCCTGTTGGGCGTAGTCATTGGGATCGTACGTCCTCTTCCTGGGACTACCGCTGAGCATGCGAAAATCCGGGGGGAAAGCGGTCGTTGTCCCAGGCTTGTCGGGGAAGAGATAGTACGCAACTGCGCCACCGTCTACGCTCGTGAAGCTTCCATTAGCCCACTGGAAGTAGAGAAGTGGGGCCCAGTAGTTGGACTTGTCTTCGGCGATGGGAACGGAAGTACACTCGCTCTCCACCAACTTCTGTGTCGTGACTGAAAAGCCGAAGTTGCTCCCTCCGAAGACGATGTGGGTATGACCGGACACCTCTCCAGGATTGACGATCGGGTCGATACGTTCCTTGGTGATGGCATCACCAAGGCCCATCAACCAGTAGGCGTTGGCCGTCGCGCTGAGGGAAAGCGCCAGAGAAAGATATGCAAGTGCTCTTGTAAGTCCCATTGTCGGGTCGAGATAAAGAGTGGTCTAAAAGGAATGTCGTCTATGAGATAATGAAAGAAACGGAACCTTAACCGTGGCTCGAACGGGGGGAATGAGTTAGGGAGGGAAAGGCCACCAGCCGCGGAGAGAGGGATGAAGGGAAGGAGAGGGGAAGAAGTGTTGAGATCGTCAATGCACAACGCGTTGAGTATTTGAACTCCATCATATGGTTTATCCCTCAACGGCCGATGCGGCTGATTCAAGCAAATTAGGGAACGTAAGGGGCCGAGTTTCTGATGGTTGCGAACGGCAGTTGTGCGAGGCTCTAAGTATTAATTGAACGACTCTGTGGATATCAAAGAGAGAGGTGATTCTATCATTTGCACTTACTGCCGTTGGGTCGCGTTTCGTCTAGGAGCGTATGGGTCTCGAGACTCATCAAGTCAGGACTCCCATCGGCTAGGCTTCTATTGCCCATGGATGCTGCTTGCACCCCCATTCCAAAAACACATACATCTTCGTTATCACTGTGCGACGTAGTTAGAGTTCACGAAGAACGCACTATGACCTTTGTTGTTATCTGGCAAATATGCTTCTGAGCTTGTCAAAGTACAACAGTATTGCCCTAAATTGACGTTGTCAGAAACAAGAAGCGGTAGTTTTACGAGTCCGAGCTACTAGTTACCACTGTCAGCCCTGCCAAGCCGCTAAACGACTACTGATGAGTTGATATGTGTTTTCCGCACTCCGAGACTCTGAAGTTGGTTGCTTTGGCCAAGTCAACGGACCTTTTAGATAGTGGTAACTTCTAAGCGATCTCAGCTGAAAATGTGGCTTTTCTCGTGTGGAAGCCTCTGCGAAGCTGGGTGGAATTTCGCAGAGCGGCCCATTCGATTGCGGAGACGCTGCGGCTTCCAGACTTGTTTGCAACCTTCTAAATCCAACATTGACCAAACTGTAGTGACAGTGGGATTAGAATCGGTCTGGCATTGCCGTTATCTTTGCCTTGAGTGCTGCCATCCGGGACGTGCGGACTGCCTATGCTCTCAATAACGGAGTTTACCAGGTGTTGACAGGCGCGTTGAGCAGATTGAAGCAGCTTTAACGAGTTCATTTGACTGGCTCAAACCTCTGCCTGGAACTCAAACCTCCTTGCCTCGAGGAGATACCGTACACGGCAACCGACTCGGAAGTTAGGTATGAAAAGGGCGTGGATTGTGACAGAGCCCTCTACATAAAGGGTCCTTGAATATACCGTTGACGTCGCCAGGGGTTGGCCGTTCCACTTGACGACAACTTGATGTGTAGCGCTACCCTGGCCTGACATATCGGCCCAGGTTTTGTCCCAGGCCTCATACCCGTTGACAGAACTCAACTCTGAGCGCTAAGAGAAAATGAACGTGTTGAGAGCTAGAGGGAGGTCACCAGAGGAACCTGCGTCTTTTGAAGTACCTTATCACCGACGGTATTCCTTGGAACTGTTTCACTCAGGCACCTGGAAGGCATGCCAGCGCTGGATGATCATGATGAAGATGGCAACCCAACTTTGCTGTCGTGACCAACAAACTCTACAACGCCAGCGCTGTAAATCTATCTATAAAAATGAGATAAAACGAGTGAGAGAATTAAATTGGAAGAGGCCCGGCCTGAGCTGAATGTCCCTCGCTGTCCTTCCCCAGCATAAAGCTGAATGCCGGGTGCTGACCGCTGACCCGAGGACGGGCGGATCAACTGGCAGAGAAGCGGATCAGGGTGAACATACCCGCCTCGTCATCACCATGATCCCAGGAGCCGAAAGGGTCTTCAAATCTGATGAGAGGGCGAGAGCGTCCACGTCCACAATAACATGCTGGGAATCCCATTGTCGATTGAACCGCGAAGGTTAGCTTGTCAATAATAGAAGATTCTACGCTGAATCGTCTTTGATTAGAGAAGCACATCCGAATCATGAAGTCGGATTGAAATAACCAATTCAGGGTCAACTTGGGCCTGGCAGTCCAAGGTCGGCGGAACTCCTAAACCTCCCTGGAGTTACGCGGAAGTGTGGCCCTCAGTCCCAGGGACTGCCAAGCACGAGGTCTCTGAATGTTGCGCACCATAGAGGTCCGGCCAATGACCTTGGAGCCAGTCCCAATCGGTTCGTCCTCGCTAGACAACCGCGCCAGACGACAGGGAGAGGAATTCCATGCTTCAAGACTAATCCTAAATCCCGGAGCTTGGCTGGATCCAAAGTTGAGAACTTGAACCGAATTCCAGAGCCTTGGATAAAGATAAATCGGGGCTGGGCCACGAGGATATCTGGTTTCTTTTCGGGGCCTCAGGCCAGTATGTTGGCGCATCGGTAGCTTTGGGGCCTTCAAGGGAAGCTCTGCACCGCCCGGAAGTTATAATGGATACGCCTGAACAGTAGCGAGGAGCGGCTAATCAGCGCCACATTAGGACCAAGCGCTGGGTTTCGGCTCTGGACCTGGAGGAGGTAATCTCGGATTGTTGGAGGCGAGTCGGGGTTGATATGAATCCACCCGAAAGGACATCCATCGAGAGGATTTTCCATCTCGACCCTATTACACGGAAAAGACCGAACGAAGGCTTCGCGCGTGGGTTAAGAAACGGAGGACAAAAAGAAAAGAAAAGTCAACCGTTCGTGTTCGAGAAGGATGTGGATCCAATGCGCAACAATAATTCACTATCCTTGACTCCGATGATTGATTGCCCCTGCTCATGAGAACAAGCGCCAGGAGGAGTGGTAACCTTTCGAAGAATGGAATGCTGCATGCAGCGTGCTACGAATTTCAAAAGAACCAGACGTGAATGGAGTCAACTCCATCACAGTTAAGCTAAAGGGGCCGCGACTTTGAGTGGGTAGGTGGAAGATTAGGCAAAATAAATGAATGAAAATAAAGAGCGAAAGGCCCTACGAGGCCCTTCCGCAGTGGTCGATAACATACTGACGAGCTAGCTTCTGCTCTTGACCACCAACACCAGGTACATTCTCAGGAGTCTCATTCTCTAAATTTTCCTACAGGATCAGTTAGCGCTCGAGGTCCTGATTGCGAATAGAATGGAGATACCCGAGTTCGGTCTGCTCCGGCATTGATGAGCAGGACAGCAGCTTCAGCATGTGCCGAGTCCATCGCAAGATGAAGAGGAGTATTCCCTATATGTGGAAATTGTGGCAGAGAAAAAAATTCTGTAAGAGCGTTGCATGAGTCGTGGATCGAAATGAGTGATTTACCGCTTCTATCAGCTGTATTTAACCTGAGTTTGTTTGAAGGGGTAGAAGATTCGAGAAGAAGGCGAATGAAGCCCACAGAACCCGTTGTTGCTGCCCGATGTCTGTGTAAACGAGATGTTTGGGGTCAGAAGCCCGCCGAAGGTGAGGGTGAAATGGGGTTCACAAAGGCAGCTGGTTGGCCCTATCCCTGGCGTTATACTTCTCCGTTTCTTCAGAACTCCTCGGTCATAGATGTATTCCAAGGCTATACGTACGTCTGCCCCTCTCGAAATTAGTAGCCTGCCAATCTTTGAACACGAGTCAACTGCGGGCTCCCGAGATAGATATCGTAGGTGACAACGTACATCGATTCGCGATTTCGAGGCGGCATAGTGCCTGGGCAATCGTTGGTCCAGACTCGTGCAAGAGGAGAAGAGATGAGGCCTACAGTGCGGTGATTCCTTTCTCATTCTTTCTGTCCAAAAGGCTACCGTCAGAGGTGCTGATCATTCCTGGGCATACGGACCTGCTTGCCTGTTTACGTCGGCTCCAGCACCGATTAATTCCTGGACAACTTCCGTGTAGCCAGCACTGACTGAGGAGTGTTGGAAGCGATATACCTTAAGTCATTGAACTATTACCTGCAATGAGGAGCGGCGTCCAGCCACTGTTGTCGGGCAGATCCACCTCGGCTTTCTGGTCAACGAGCAAGCGCACGATATCCAAGGCCCCGGACGAAGCGGCCCAGTGAAGAGGTGTTCTTTCATCCTATGTAAATCAGCATCTACCTTTCCGTAACACTCGAGACTCGACCTACCACATCCAGTGAATTTATGAGGTTTGGGTCGTCTGCTACCAAGGAGCGGACGACGATGAGTTGCTCTATAACCGCACCAGCGGACGTAAGTTATTACTGGCCGTACCACTTTGAGGATAAGCCTCTTACTGTTGAGCGCTGCGGTATGGATTGTCAAGGACATGATTGCTTTAGGCTAGTGGATGATGAGTGATGGTTAAGACAAGAACTTGAAGACACGAAAACGCGATAAGATAATGACGCGTCGCGACATGTGATCTCCCATCACTGAACTTAATTACCTAATTACGAGTGACTCGACTGTCTTGTTCCTTGTCCTCGTTCAACTGTGCGCCATGGCCGCTCCAGCTGTCGACGACGCTAAGAATGCAGGAAAAGAACATGTTTTGCTGCCGTTTCTCCGCTCACAGTCCCAGAATACCCTGACCAGGCTCTACCAGCGACCGTCATCTTGTCTGTCCATTTTTCGGTCAAACTGTTGCCTTTGACATGGGGAAGTAACGAGGCTGATACCGTCCTTCGTCCCAGGTTATTGTCGCCCCTGGAACGGCAAATAACCATGAACCTGCTATGGTTGGAGTCTGCAATAGCAATACAAACGATGGCTGCCTGGGTTGTTCGTGAAGCGAAGCCGTATGTTGTTCTCTACTTGCTGAACGCATTCTCTGACATGGCGATTTACAGGCTTTACGACAATGCACTGGCTACACTCTCACATCTCCACATTTTGCCGCCTTCAACCGTCAAACTAGCTTTGAACTCCACGTTCAAAGCAAGCTTGCGTCAAGCTTTAACGGGAGGGTAATCCTATCCATTGTTCCTGGATCTCGGAGGACTAAACTTGCTTGCAGAGGGACGAGTGGTAGTTTCGGGGTTCCTGCTGGCGAATCTCATGACAAAAACCAGGATAGTCGAGCACCAGATAAGGATGAACGAAGAGAGGACAAAAGAAGTGCTCCAAGTCTCGGCGTCTTGGACGCATATGCTCTGGAACGGTGGGAGGTACGGTCAAGAGACATGCCTCTCAGGCCTCTCACTTACGTTGTGATCAGACGATATTACACTACATGGTGTCCTCCGGAAGCGGACAGCGGCCACCAGAGCCGTCCCGCGGTGTACAGTTTCTCCTGAAAACCAGCGGGCTTATGAGGGAAAGCCAGTACGTATCTTTCTGGCGGTGAAATGAAGTTGAGGAATAAATGCACCCACTAGCGGCTCTCTTACGATCTCGTCGACCGGGTTTCAGTTTCTGCTTCTCTCGCCTCACGAGCAACTATGGCATCTACTCCTTCAGTATCTACACCTGGCCGAGGTCCGATGACTCTGCATCTGCTCCAATAATTTCCGAACTGACGGATTCACCGATATAGCAAAGGCGCATGGACTTGGTAGACGTTCTAAGTTTCTTGTTCATGCTCTCTACAATGGAGCTTGGTCGGGTGAGCAAGGAACTCATTAAATTAGGAACGCTTTGGTGACCCAGGCTTCCATTAACAGGAGTACTCAGTTCAAAATTTAACCAAGACCCAAACCGCAATGCTGGAAGACCTTCGAGACTATGGATTGATTTGGCAACGCAAGGTATTTACCCGACGTCGATTCATTTCAGGCCTCTTATCACATTCATAGCAAACATCAAGGCGTTTCAGCCCCACACGGCTTTCCACTACGCTCACATCCTCTTCACCATCATTGCCGACCACAATTGGGGCTTCCTCTGGACCGCAGGAAGGCTTCATTATCCTAGAGACCAATTATCGTGTCTATGCCTATACAGGTTGGTCGATTCGGTTATGCCCTTACATGATACCTTACCCTCTTCCAGACAACCCGCTGCAGACGGCCGTCCTTGATCTCTTTGCGTCACTTAAATACCGCTTCCCAAACCTCGTTGTGGGTTCCATCACTCGAGAGAGCGTCAAGAAAGCGCTTCTCAACGGGATTTCGGCTGATCAGGTTAGCGCAACGTCGCCTTCTGACCCAGGATGTCTTCACTTAACCACTTCTCTGGAAAGATCATCAGCTACCTCATTACACATGCCCATCCGAACATGCGGAAGAATGTAGGTCTCCATCTACATTCCTCGTTTCCACAAATGTACATTACTCAAATCGTCTTCAAAGAACCCTCTACTGCCTGTCACCGTTCAAGATCAAATACGTCTGTGGGAGTTGGAGAAAAATCGCCTGAAATCTCAAGATGGTGAGGCGTTTTGTATTAACCCTCTCTCGTAAAAATTACTCAAGCAGCTGGAAACAGGCAACCTGTACACTGAGTTCGCATCTCAGGCCGACTATGAACTGGTCCTCAATTATGCCAAGGAACTAGACGTTGTGCTATGGGAAAGTGCCGCTAAACGATGCTTCTTCGGAAGTCAGGAAGGTCACGCGAATATCAAAGGCTTCATCCAGAGGAGAGCCATACAGGTAACAACATGAACTGAATGTTTCGTCTTGTGAACCACCGTCTGGAGGGTCTTACCGGTGCCTCCTTCGTACGACTCTCCTTGAGTAAACCGGGCGACGGTCAGAGTACCATACTGATCAATACATATGTTTTGCGGCAACGAATCGCGTTGGAGAGGAAGCACATCTGGTCGTACTCCGCGAGTCGTCAACTGTGGCAACAGTTTTACCTTTACCTGGTGTGAAGTCCCTTCCAATGAGTATCCCGCCTGTTTACTGCTGTGTGAGCCATTCTCAAATGCGTCACAGAAGGCGAAGAGTGGTAGTAATCCCGTCAAGTAGGTCGATCTTGATGCGACGTTTGACAGCCACGGGCTCTTCGACCCCCGAAGCATGAACAAGACCATCAGATTCGAGTCCGCCATTGTGAGTATGCTTCGCCGAGGCATTTACTCAGATACCCGTCGGAGCGAGGATCTCGAACCCGAGATCGGCGGATGGGCCTCAGCGACGTCGTCGGGATGTAGAAGCGCCCGAGTGAAATCGTTATTAGCCATAAGAAACATGCGAGGGCTCTATTTACATAGGTTTACATGGGGATTAGAAAGTCGTACACTATAGGGTATCTGGATTGCTCGTTGATGGATGGGCGGGACATAGAATAGTGTTACAACATAGACGATGGCTGAGCGCTGATAGCCGAGTCTCACATGTAGCAGACGAGAGGAAAAGGACCAAGAAATGAACACACTCTTCCAACTGATTTCCTTCAACAAACTAGCACCAAGGGTCAACCTATGATGTCAGGCCTCTGCGTATTCCTCTACACTAGCTGTCGCAAAATCTTCCGAGCCAATGGAGCCGTTTGCATTGGACGAGTAGCCATTGTTGTCGTAGCTGTTTGACGGTGTACCGATGGCGTGAAGTGTCGGTGTTGCCAAGAGATTGGCATCAGGAGTCCACGATGAAGTATATGCAGGAGCTCCTGTATACGAGCTGAATGGTAACGTAGGTGAGGGGGTAAATGACGATTGGGGGCTCCTACGATCCCTGGAGCTATGCGAGCCGTCGCGGTGGTGCCAGGCCATGCGCTGTGAGTCCCGGTGGCGGGCTTCGACAACATCCTGATCTCGGCGAAGTGTATCTGGGCTCTCGTATGGGTGTCCTGGGCGAACTCGAGACCGTTCCGAATAGCCGCTGTTCCCGCACATTCCTAGGCCACTGCCTGAATCCTGCCAGCGGCCGGACTGGGTCTGAATCGATGGCCAGGAATCCTGAAGGACGTTGTGCTCGCGGCGTCGCACACTCTGGGACGGGATCGCTCGGCTCGAAGTCCAGGATAGATTATTATCGGAGGGAACCGACCACCGGTCATGGTTGTTGCTCCTGTAATTGTTACCGCCGACGCCAAAGAGTGAGGTGTTAGAGAAGTTTGAGTCGGGAGACGAAGGAGAGTTCGTGCTTCCCCAAGTGGGGGAGTCGGGAATTTGGTAGATACTGTCCTCGACTTTGCATTCGACAACAGAGTCAGGCATGTCCTCCTGCTCGCATCTAGGGAGATTTGTATTTGAGATTTGGGAAAGCTCGGCACTGAAGATAGCCCGACTTACACCAGCCTTGGCTTGCTGTCTGGACCGATCTCTACTTTTGGAGGCACTCGGAAGTTGGTCAATCGGAAAATATGGGGTGGCATGTACAGGGCCATGATATCCATCCTGGAGGAGGGTCTCTGTCAATGATAGGAATCAGCAACGTCCTTCGAAATCTCGACGGCCGTTTCGTACCTTGAGCTTTCCAGATCGAATGTCTTCCGAGGTATAGTAGGAGATTAAGTGAAGGTCAGAGCCTTCGATTGTCACCGTAATGGTCTAACGGCGACGGTTAGCGCCTTGACTGAGGTGGAAACGAACAACCCCACCTTCTTGATAAGCCCTCCAGGTTTGAAGGTGCCCTGGTCTGTACCGCTCTTGTAGCCGGCTTGTTCTGGGGACCCTCGGTGGGTGACAGCTCTCGAAGTGGGATCGTCTGTAGGGTACACTTTCTTGTGACCACGGCTACTTGTGCGCTCGTTGATCTCTCGGTATACCTGTTGTTCTTCAGCAGGCGTGCTCGGCAAAAGGTAACGAAGAACTCACCAGAAAGTTTCCTACAATGCGCGACGGTGACCACAGAAGACCGTCTAAGTGTACATCAGCCCAACCTTACGAGCAGGAAAAGATTGAAAACAAGATTTGCGCACCTGTCCAACGCTTGATGCCACTCTCTTCGACGCTGAAGACGAACACAGAACCACTTTTGATCATGGTGCGGCGCTCGTTATCGTTGAGTCGGCGGGTAATGCGAGGGATGACGCCCTGTCGGGCAGCGTGGATGAGGCGGAGGGCATTGACGGTGGTTTCAACGTAGCCGATGAAGGGAGGGACGTCTGGGTTGCTGCTCATGACGAGGTTGAACCTTGAGGTTGTTAGACAAATTATGAGGTATGTGGGGAGGGCAGAGTCGAATCCAACTCACTTTAATATTAAGGCGCAAGCACCGCGAATCTGGTCCCAAAAGTGAAATCATATAAGACGAGGAGGGAAGATAATGGTAAAGATGAGGCCCAAGCGAGTCCTGGCTCCTGGCTGGGTTGGTGTCAAATAACCTTTCTTAGCTACAAAGCCCACGTAGCTTCGACCGAAATACTGTTACTTGACATATTGACGCCACTTGTCATCTGCCTTCTTTCATGATAGAATTCGCCCTCTGCCTTACGGTCCTATCACACAAAAATTTCCTACTGAAGTACCCTGCATTTGGGAATCTATATATTTTAGTTTCTTCTGGGACGTTGTAAATCCGGATTACTTTCAGGTCTTCACGGACGGGATGAATCTACCGAAGCTATTTCACCGGACTACCTAGGATTCAGCCCCGATTTCGATGCAACCGCCCGTTCGCTGCCTAGGTTCGGCCGCTTACCCATGGAGTCCACAATAGGAAGGGCGTTTACTTTTATTCGCTTTAGCCGTTTCCACGGTAAGCGGTCATAAGCGTAAAGAAGAAACCATTGTTTTTCTATATATTTTCCAGCCGCCTCGACGGGGCCGGCGTTGCAAAGAATGGGGTTCAAATGAAGCGATTCTTCAGGCTTGAATTGAGGCACCACACCTCAGGAACACACTTGATATTGAGTAAGGGGTTTCCTTTTGAAAGTAGAACGTTAGCACCTCGAGAAGAGGGTATTTCAAATTTTTGGGACTTCGCCGCTCTTCGTTCGGGGTGCATCTGGCATGTTGATCAAGAACCACCAGTCCCAGTGGCAAGTACCGTAGGCAATCGAAATGTCCTCAAGTCCGAGGGTTGGAGGGCATTTGCGGCGCGTTTTTACGGTATTGCTTCAAGGTCGTGCTGGGGCTCCAGGTCGTTTCATGATATCTTGCTTGGCAATTGGACCCTGTCAATGGACCTCGCATCCAAAAAAGGAAGTCAGAGCACCAATGTGGACTGGGGCCATGCTCAGAGTATTTGGCGCGAGCGTTGGCCGTGATGTTCACCCTCAAGCAAGTGGTTACCATGAAGTCCCAGGGTGATGCAGCGCAGCCCACAACTTTAGACCGTGACCTACGTCTTCCCTGGCAAGCTCACCTGGGCGTATAGGTCGCACTTCTTTCGGAAGACCTAATAGATCATGCAGAATTCACATCTCCGGGTATGAGTGCTCAGCTGTCTGAAATCCTTTAGGCTTGGGCGAACAAAACTCACTGTTGAGGGCCACTGGAATGAACGAGATACCTGTCACAGAAATTAATGAATCCGACACGCAGCAGTAACCCGAAGCCACCCGGAGTTGGGCGCCCGCCCAGTGAAGGGCCTGCGAATCGTTTCCATCATGAAAGGAAGAACACACCGGAGCGGATCGCGAAAGCGTAAAGTCATGCGAGAACATGGATGGTGATGAGCCCGCAAGAGGCTCAAATTTATTATCGTCGTGACATATCGAGTACAACAACTGTCATTCGGCGTTACATAGTCATAACGGCTGTTCGTCTGGAAAGGGTGAGTCGACAAGAGAATCTGGGGTTCAACTTGCCTCCGGTCAGAGATGGACGTCTTGCGTCCCGCATTTGGTCAGAGCAAAGCTCCCTCCCATCCCCAGCATGTGGACAGGGGTTGAAGTTTCTCTCCACCGGCCGACGAGATTCTCGCCATGAATATACCCTCTGAACACCCATTTGCCCAAGTCCATTTGATCCCGGGCAGCCTTCAATTTCCATCAGGATCCTCTTCCAAAAGGCAAACGGTAATTTCACTCACTGGCTCACATAGGAGTACAATGAGGCCGTCCCAAGGACGTACTCTGCCCAAAAATTTGAAATCGCCCCATATGTCCCCGTAGCGATCTGTTGTCTGTCGGAAGTTAGCAGGAGGATACTGACAGCCTCAACGAAGCACTCACTCGCCCACAAACTAGAATATCAGCTACTCCACTACAACAATAGCTAATGCATCTCATCAGCACTGGAACGTAAATTCAGCGTCTAGCAACCGCACCTGACAGCATCTGCGTACTCCTGGTCACCACTGGAGGACGTATCAGGAGAGGAATCTGGATTCTCCTCCCTATCAACTTCCGAGTCGGAGATCTCCGGTCCCGGATCTACAGCGATCCAGCGAGTGCGAAGCCTCTCGTGTGCGTCTTTCGAATAATGAGCCATACTCCCGGGAAGGTATTTGTGATACTTGAGAGTCCTTTTGGTTTGAGGATCAAAGACTTCCATTGTGTCCTACGTTTTGATCAAGCAACGGCGATGGCAAGCGAAAGCAAGGTGAGTCACCTTTAGGTGGTGTATAGCCGTGCCTCGTGGTAGCCATGCATTCAAGATATCATCACACCCTAAGTTGCTGTCCTCACCCAGACTCAGAGGCTCGTCAGGATGGAAGCAATGGTATTCTTGGAGATCCCAATATAGCGGCTTGTGCTGAATTGGGACGCCTGTCGGGGAGGTTCGTCCCCGGAGTGCCCCCGTCAGCCGAAGCCAGTCTGGTTGCTGCACGAGGCATGAGTTGAGGTTGACTAAAGCTCCAAACAACGAAAACGCCCACCAAAAGTCGCCCTTTCCAAGAACCAGTCAAAGCTCCGGGCTGAAACACAATGCCTCTCAATGGGTATGCTCCCATCCTGATACTATGACAGGAAATGATCCTGTACCAGTCTTCGTCCATCTGAACGCTCGGAGGACAGTCCTGGTTAGGGCGCGCCATGCAATTGGTGTCGAAGCACCAGCGAAATCGAATTGAAACGGTTTTCTGAGCCATCTGAAGACGCGTTTCATAATGGAACTCGTTGACCGCGCGTTCCTGGGCTGTCGGTGTTGACCCGCTTGGGAACTCCAGAGCAAGAGAGGTCTGAAGCTCCTCAACATGGGCCGTGTAAAGCTGTGTGGCTGCCTGCACCAGTAAAGGAGCGGCGATGGTCAGCTTGTGGGAATAGTGAGTGATAGTGGTACGAGGAGGTGGATTTGAGCCCCATGTGAGAGGTTCTCTATCATCGTGCAGTGGAAGATGACCATATATGTCCGGCCCATAGGTTGAAGGAAACTGGAAGCGCTTGATCAGTCCGGCGGCAGCATGCAGAAGAATTCCGGATTACTTTCTGACCCATCACTATGAACGGGTGTAGTATGTCAGAAACGAGTTTGCGGAAAGACAATGGCTGATTTCTGAGGGTATCTAGGGAGCCTTCTGTCAAAATTAGATAGAACTCGGACCGTCAGGCGACGCACCTCTATCAATAGACGCCCATAAGATCCAGACGATGAGGGTATCCAATTTGACGTCATTAAACCAGGGAGGAAGTGTTCCATATTTATGTCCAGAGCTCAGCCGAATGAAAACGATCTTCTCGAGATAACGATGAATTCGAGCAGCTTTAAGCTGAAGCAGGTTTTTGCCGTCATTTTCTAAAATCCTTTTGGTGACAGTTTCAGACTGATTTCGGATCACGGACAAAGCTTCACTCACATCACGACACAAGTCCACAAATCATCCTCCTGGACTATCTCTCTCCGAAAGCGTCGCAGAGCCGAGAAACGCTTCACAAGTTCAGCAGATAGACAGACGTCAGTCGACCATCGGTGACTGAATCGGCGAAGTACGGCCTGAGAATCAAAATTGTATCGAAATATTGCTGCATAGAGGGCTTTGTTGTTTGCCATGCATATCTTGTGGTGAATCGACCTTGAAACTAGCAGCATAGAAAGGAGATCTGAAGGTGGCCCTTCAGGATATTGGACAGCCTGAGGTGTCGCCACATAGAACGTGATCCTCTCCAACACGTCCATAGGAAGAATTTCCAGCTGATTGAGGACCATATTTGAGCTCTGGCTTGTTCTGCAAAGCGTCGGAGTCCGTGAAGAGGCAAAGGCGCAGTGGAAGGGAAGACGTAGGATGGGCTGTTGGGGCTTAAGTCTGACTATCTATCTGTGTCGTGATCGCCGTGCTTCGATTCAGTTGGTGGGAGAAAACGTTACGAGACATTGTGAACGAGGCATACCAGGACGGGGCGATCAATTCCGTGCCTGTGCAACAGAGCTACAAACACCGCCGGATTCTAACATTCCGCGAAATGGTATTTCCCGCATCCTCTTTTGTAACTTCTCTCCGGAAACAATGAGCCTCGGGAAGTCGTCTTTCGGCTATGTTCGAGGCAACGAACATGAACGCTCTCGAGATGGGTGGGAACATTTGATCGGCGATCACCTTCTCTAACTTCTGTCTCCCGGCCGGCACGCTGCTGCACTCATGAGTCCTCGAGTTTCCACACCTGTCTGGAGGTGGAGGTTGGATGCTGTACACCCATGATATGATGCACGGGGAATCCAGGTTTCCAACGTACGTACCATGAGTGGGTTGTTTCGTGATATCTCTTCCCGATCTTTGCCTGTTCGCTCGCCGCCGTACTGCTCGCAGCATGTCGTTGAGCGTTACGACAACTATTTTGGGTTCGAGTCGGAGCGCTCTGTCATTGCCGTCTTCCTTACCGTCCACCGTTGGAATGCTCGGGTGGCTGTCTTTCTTCTCAAGATTTTATGCATTCATCAGGCTGTGTAAATGCATTGTGCCACGATTGGGAACATACCATTCACCTCCTCACCACCATTGACAGGTCCCCCATAATTGACAGTGGCAACAACTTCCATGCTGTCACGAGTCCCTCGTGCGTTGGGCATGAATCAGACCTGTCAGAGTTGGATTTTTTCCAACGGGATTCAGCGCTTGACACAGGCGATCCGGGTGAGCTCCCCGATTTGATCATAGCAGCGATCTATGCCCGCCCCTCGCAATATGGAATATACTTGGTTCAAAGTGACAATTCGTTGGAATTGTGCTCCTGAATGGACCTTCCGATTGTGAGCAAATATCCCACGATTCTTCCTTCCACGGTTTCGACTTGGCCCCGGCTCGAAGAAATGAATGTCGATGATATCATAAGCCTCCGTTCACCGTCTAATAGACAAAAGATTTGAAAAGCTTAAGTAGACTCAGGAAAGTTTGATGGAAGGCTCATCTTTTCTATCTGGGTATGAACCGTTTGTATCCTGACAGGACTAGGCCTACTATCCCCGTTCATTTCCATGAAGTCAGACATACGCCCATGAAGTCCGCGGAAAAAGGGAACAATCTCCCGACATTTCCGAGCTTGCAGCATTGCTGAATAGGCTGGACGGTATCCGGGTCGTTGGCCACATTTTCTCTTGCAGGCAAAAAGGGGCCAGCTGACCCTTTCTGGGATAACCGGCCCTGTTTGTAACTGCAAAATCCGAAACTACCTTCACACAGACCAAGTTGAGCATTAGCCACCTCTCGATCTTCTTCCGGGAGCCTGATCTCGATGAAGAACATCAAGGGGTTGATAGGCGACGCGTGTTGAATAAAGCCTGAGTTTGCTCGTTCTATCGCAGCGCGGGCGCGTGTGTTTAATCCTCTCCTACACTGTGCGGAGTGGAACAGGTCAATGGGATGGTATCGATAAATTGATCATATCTAGATGAAACGAGGCGAGCTTACTGGGAAGGTCTCAATGGCTCCGACGAGCAGCAGCCATCATAGAGCTTGAGTCTATGTTATGAAAACATTGACAGTCCTGCAGCGGGGGCGAAGGTCATTTGGACGTGAAATGTCCGCGTCACACATGGGACGGAGATCGGCACGGAAAGTGGCCCTGTTGACATAATTCAGTAACAATTTGCATTTACCAGAACTTTGCGAAAAAGTCAAAACTTACCCCTTCGCAGACAGTTGCTTTTCCTTGTCGCTGTTAGTACGAGATCGGGTGCTGGGAGCAGAATGCTCGAGCTGCGTGCCACATCACAGCCCTGGGATTAAGATCCAGAACGATGGTCGTACCGCAGCCTACGCTCAATTAAATAAATCCGGCCAACTGTCGTCGAGTACCATTGATGTTGAAGTGTGTCCATCGCAAAGTCGGGCCTCCGGACCACATGCAGAACAGAAGTTACGCGTCTTGGACACCCCAACAAGAGTGTGACATATGGAGCTTGGAGCCTCGCGGGTCAACGAACCATTCACTGGGGACATCTCTCGAGTGATGAAAAGGTCTTCTCCGACGAGAAGCTAAAAGTGGGCGAGACGTCATTCCGGATGCTCGTTAAGGTAGATGATGGCGTACGCAAGTCGCAACCTTCTGGTGAGGAGTTAATTGAGCAGAGCAATCTAGCCAAATGGACTGTCCTGCGTGTTCAAGTCGTCATTGAATAGTGTTCAATATCGACAGTACAATTGTCCACACTTACGAAGCACTACAGCCACCGGAAAACACGCGAACGCAAGGCGAATTTACCCAGTTTATAGGCCCGTAGAGGACAAACGGCGTCAGACCTATGGGCATATCAATCGATAGGGAAAGTCAGATGGACATAATCAATGGACGCGTGAGGTTAGGAAATGTGGAACACTTACAACCTGGCAAGTGATTCATCCGATAGAATGAGAAGTCTCGCGTTTCAACCCGAATATCGTATGCATGGTGCCTAGTCCTTGGAAAATGTCGGTCAAGTGGCACGCTCGATTCATTCATGATGGAGTTTATTGCTGAAGATGAAGTGGAGCAAGGATGTGATACCGGCTGAAGCGTTCCAAGGGATTCATCTTCGCTAACTTAGAGAGCCCAGGGGCTTTCAAAAGGCTAGAGCAGATGAATCGAAGACCCCTCATTGGATGCATGTTCCGAGATGGTTCTATATCAGCGAAACATCAGCTCAGTGAAGAGTCCTGGAGGTAATAGTTCACCTGTAACACATCGCGTCTAGGGAAGGGCCAAATTCAGAAACCGCAGGAAACTCTTTGTCGCCCATTTCCAGGTTTATCAATGTGGGAAACGAACGTGAAGAAAATTTCTCTCATTTGAGCGAGAAGATTAGGAGGGAAAATGGAGGTCCAAGGATGGAGACGACCCTCAGAGATCACACTTGGGACATTAGGTTCGACCGTCTCGATTGATGGTTGAATCTTGGGACTGTTGTATGTTGATGCGGATTCAGGCGCCGTAATGAAACTTCAGCTGCGTTCTCAACTTGAGAGAGAACGCGAAATCCCGACCCGCTGCGGGATTTGAGATTTGAGGTTTACCAGGCGACTCAATTTCCTTGAACGACGAGACGCCGTTCCCGACCGCTGCGAAGTTGGAACGGTTAATAATTCACCACGGTCCATGGGAACTCTCCTACCCAGAAACTGACGCCAAACGGACCCTCTTTCTTGAGGGGAACACCTGGAAGCCGAGGGATTAGGGTACTTGAACATAAAAGGCACACTTCTGGAGTTCCAGCAGGTGTCAAATACATTTTAGGGCCGCCCAGAAGCGAGAAAGAAGCAACGTCGCCGCTCAATTTGTTTCAAAACCCCTCATGTGGGCATTGCAAGAAAGAGGGTGGCCAGCATTTATATGTACAAGCCGCCGCGAAAGGCGCTTGGATTACTTAGCACAAACTATGGTGAAAGGTTGCGATCAACATGTGGCCTGGAAGGCACAGTCCAGGGCTCTCGATCTAAATCGACGCCATGAACCCGTACCCCAGACCGCAAATCCAGCTGCACATGCGGCGCCCACGGTTGACAGAACCTTATACGACTTCCGTTCTGAGCCAGAGGGCAAAACCCCGGGTGCCCATTCAATTGAGCCAAATTAGAGGAGACTTCAAGCCGCGCGCCGAAAGGAGTCGCAAGGAGACAAAGAGGTATCTGAGACGTCCGCCGAAACCGGAGATGGAAAGCAGGGTGTCGATCACGACCTCCTGCGCTACCCAGTGAAGCGCAGACGATTCATGACCCTATAAGCCATAGGAAACGAGACCACCAGGGGTGCCAGCGTCGCATAGGGCGCCTGTTACCAGGTATCGGTGGGGTTAGCGAGACCGCGCGCCACTTGACAGAAGAGATGAAGTAGGGCGCGAGTTGAGTTCCAAGATCATAGCCCGTTGAGGGTCTTGGAATCGAATAGACGATTGACAAAACAGTGATGGGTTTGGTGGACCAATTGTCAGTCCCAAATCTGTTGACCCAAAAATCAGAAATGTAAACGGAAGATTCGCATTCACGACATTACGTTGGTGTCTTGTGATTATGGCTGTAAATTTAGAGCACACGGGGTCAGTTCTTCCGCTACAGAAGTAATCGCATTACTGGATATACCTCTTATCTGATAGGAGGCTGAAAACGGATGGCTTGGCCGTTGATATGAATAGTCGCTGATTCGTCTATTCCTTGTTCTGCGAGGCTGAGTGAGGAAGGGGTATGGAGCCGATGCCCTCATGTCAGACGGTTCTGGTTAACGAGAGTATTGAGTGGAGAAGGAAGTAGTTATCGCATTCTAATCGCGGAGGGTCAAAAGCATTGCCGAGGTCTGGGGAGTTCATTCGAGGAACCGATGGAACGCGCATCTAGATATGTGTCGCTGAATGTCGGAGATGAATTCGAGCTTATTTTGCGGTTGCAGAGACAACATAGAGAGCTTAAAATGACTTACGTAGGGCAGCTTCGTAGAATGTGCAGCGAAGGTCAAGGGCGCAGCGAGTGTAGTTCGGGCGCGCTATCACCGGAACTAAATAGCCGCAAAGACGCTCATGCACCCAAACGTTCTTGCCAGATATAGTGAGCATTTGTGAAGTGCTCTGTTGAGCTGGCGATTGAAAAACACCAGCCATCGATGTATCAGACGAGAAATGCCTGCATGGTCGTCGGGATTGAGGTTGAGGTTGGATCTTCGACGTTCAACGTTCAACACTGACCGGCGGGTTTGCTTTGTTGCTGTATGCATCGTATTTGTCTATGTTTATTTCGGGACCATATCAGTCGGCCAGCCACTTTCGACCTTGCCTCTCCCCTGTCGGGTCTTTGACCTCCAAAATGTCGTCGGCCTTACCGCTAAAGGTCCCAGCGACGCCTTCAAGGTCTACAGACAGCGATAAGGATAAAACCCCGGTCGCCACGACGAAACAGCCAGGGCAATTGAAAGGAGCGATCGAGCCCAAGGATATCTCGAGCCCTCATGAACTCACCGCATTTGTGAGCTTTGGAATGCATAGCTTTGTCCGTACTCTGCTCAACGTAGCTAGGTTGAGAACCTTCTCGAGCAACTCGACAGCAATTTTGACAGCATGTCCAACCAATTGGTCGAAAGAAGTGAGCATTGACAGTTCCGTCGCAGTGAATCACAGATCCTGATACCCATTTCAAAGTGACTCAAATGTCAGAGAGGGTGGACAAATTAGAGCTCTCCTTGCAAGATATCATTAACGGAGATGTCAGCACCCCTCAATCCCCTTCTCCTGCGCCAAATACGCCAGGAATGAGGAGGTCTGACAGTGGGCTTCATTGAATCTTTCCATCCTGAGCGCTGTTGAGCCTAGGTTGATGTGAATGTTCAGCACCTTGCTTTGGAAACAAATCTTCAACTTCTACTGTTCGTACAGCTACTGAGCTACACAGGAGCAACAGCCCGCTATCCCTGTGGCGGGTCCCGAGCCAGGGCAGGCCACTTTTGATTTGGACCGACATTCAGTCTTGTTGTCCGGTTTTATTGTACACGGACGCTCGGGGGATGCTACCGCGTCCCGCGCAGCTGACTCCTGTCACACTTGGTGTAGATACAGTAGCTCAATTTCGGGTGCTGAGAGAAGAACAGCTGAAAACGCTGAAGAGGGCGTCTAATCTACGAGCTCAGAGCTTATGTTGTTAGTATTTGGCATCTCAATTGATGTTCGTGTTCTGTCCTGCCAATTTCGGGACTGTGCTCCCATTGCAAACTTCCACCGCCTCCTCGATCTCGGTTCCATGTGCTCCGCCTAGACGCCGAAAGCGTCAAATTTTTCTTGTATAAAGTCGCGAATGACTGTGCCAGCCAATACTGGATTCTCAAGGTTCCATGCGATAGTTGCCGCTACACCGCGAAACGCCTTCGGTCCCCCTGTGATTGACACTCAATTCGAAGCAATATCCTCAGCAAGCCAGGGCGACACAGCTCCAACGAGAAAGAGGAAAAGGGGGCAGGATGGGGCGAACCTGGACGCTGTGGCGATTCAGCCGACCCGCGTAGAGACACGGGCAGGGAGGGTGTGTTCACCGATTTCCCCAGCAAATCTATCTCCGATGTCACCTCAACTTACACGGGTAATAGCACCCCAAATGCTACGAAGACTGCCAACAGCTTCTGGACTCACTGCGCCAACATTTCCAGCGGGGGCCTGATGTGGAATTCCATGGGTCTTACGAGGAGGAGTCGGGCGCGACGACTCACAAGCAGCGTATTCAAACCATCACACACGACATCTGGCGGACCACAGGCTACCGCTTTACGTGCGTCGTAGTTGGATCTCTAATACCCGTTTTCACAGCTGACGTGTTGCTCAACTGTTCTAGTGTGAAAGACCATCCGAGGATAAACGGAGGACACAAGACACGGTTCTGGTGCTCGCAAGACGAAGCTCACAAGAACAAACTCAAGGGCCCACGACCTCCAGGCGAAATCCCTAAACCGAGATTGACAAGTACTGGCGATATGATGGCGAAGCCTCGCTACCCTTGTCGTAGCAGGCTGCTAGTGTCCTCTCGAGATTCTGAAATACACGGTCAACGTATCGTTACCATTAGACTGGGTCACCACCTATCCCATGAGCCCTATATCGATGCATCCCTTCCCCCGGAGGTGTCTAAGACCATTTGCGAGAGCTTTGGTTGGTTTGGTTACGATGGTGGCGTTGGGACAAGCTCGAGCTTCCGACAAGGCTCGGAGGGACAAACCACATATGATGGTGCTGTGGGAAGCGGGCAGCATCAGACCCTGGCTGTTGCGCCCTCACAGCTGCACGAACCACAGTACCAGGAAATGGAAGGCGACGACGAGGATGACGATATGGAGGAGGTCGAACCTGACGAGGACCCAGAGCCGGAGAACTTCAGTGCTCCCGTAATGGACGCCTTTGCGGACCACACCATTCGCCATAACGAACCAACCACATCATCCGCACCAACATTCATGCCGCCTCCACCACCCCCAGTGCCCCCTCCAATAGCTCCGGATATTTATCACCAAAGAATGCGAGCGCATATTCAGAATATCAGAGAATTCTGCGACGGGTTGGATTATCAACTACAATTTAACGACACCCGAATGCTCGAAGCCGTGGAAAGAGAAGGTGCTGCTTTTTTGAAGCTTGTCGAAGACTGCCTTCAGAAAGAAGGAAGATTAGTCCCCGTCCCATCGGAGCATAATGTTCTGAACGGAGCTTCAGGGAACTCGGTCCTTTCGTCGAATTCAGAGCTACCGGCTATGCCATCCTTTTCGAATGGTTATGGTCAATCACTGGTGTGTTGTTTCCCCTTTATGCCGATGCCCTGTCGTCCTCACAACCGACTACAGGAGTGAAGACTGCTAGCATTGCTGTATCATTCCATACACTACTCGCAATTTGATTTTTTCCCTCCTTTTCCAGCAAGGTATTAGACCATTTACCGAAGATTGCGTGACCCAGGTGGTATATCATTTAAACATCGCTCGTGGGCTCTCTGTTCTACATCATCCCTAGCCTCTTTGTTCTTCGTCAACCACCCCTAGCCACCTACCTCTCCATTCAACCGTAAAAATGGCCCCATCCGGTCCGTACAAATTCATCTGGCTCCTTCTCTCTATACTAAAAGTTCTTCCAGCCGTCCACAGACTTGGAGTCTTATTCGCCAAACTTTTTGGTGATAATGCGGAATTGAGATGGGATGTACGAGAAGCCCGCTCAGAAACACCTTCCGTTCGTAAATTCATTGCAATTTGTCACAGTAGGTCTTCATTTCCCCCTCCTTTAACTTATTCGTTCCAGAGAATGATCTGACCGTTACAAGGCTCGACAGGAATAAATCTAGGTCATGGCTCTGGGACAACGCCCGATGATGCAAAAAATGCGGCCGCTGTCGCCGCTCTCACCTGCCTCGAGAGCCAATTTGCAGATGATATCAGGAAACAAGGAATCACGTACTAGTTCCCGTTCACTTTCCCCTCTTCTAAAAACGCGAAGGTAGTGCGACTTGGTTGCGGCTCGAGCCCCCCCTAAGGGTATCGATGTTATTCAACCATTGAGGCTGGCTCTTGTCCTTCCAGTCGCTGTTCCCTTCGTCATGGATGCCTCCTGGACCTTCTTGAAAGTCCATCCTCATATTATCTTACTTTTCGCTTTCTTTGCCAGTTCTGCTTTGCCATCCTAATTAGGGCCGTCCGGACGCCTTCTCGATTGAGGTGAATTCTTCGATAACCCGACACTCAATTTTGTAGCCATAGAGGTGCTATCTTACTTCTCCCTTTTCATATGCCCCGGTATCAACACACCGCTATCGCTATTCACTCCCTTGGACTTTCCATTAATACATACAGATGTTGATTGTCGTTTTTACATAGTATGTTATGCCTTTTCGTGACTGGCAGTTTCGTGGATTCCCTTTATTCTTGGCATTCATTCCATCATTTCTCCCCAGTCTGCTCTGACTTTCAACCGTGGCAATATCATTCCAGAGCTCTCAAGTTTAAGCCATGCTATACGTCACTGCATTCGTACTCATCCTGATTTTCCAGTAGTGTCCCGACACCTTTCGTTCCAAAACATTCGGCAGTTCTCTTTACCGCATCTGGCTCACTTTTTCCGTCTTGGGCAGCGGACTTCATGATAGAGCCTTGGATTTTAGAGCTCCCATGTATGTTTCCGGAAATTGACACTGCATAGCTCAAAAACAGCACCCTACCGGAGACGGGATTGTAATTCCTCAGAAAGCCGAAGCTGAAACGTTGTCACACTGGTGTGTGTTCAACAAGTTGCGGTGTTTCCAACATCTCATCACGAGCCATTTCAGAGTCATGCCATCACGTTTCAACGCAATCGTCCAAGGACCAAAGGGCGCCCAGTCACTTATTCGTGGTGGGGATTGAAACTCGTACATCCTCAAGGACCGTTGCTATTCCAGTGCACTAGATATATCTACCTCTAACGACTCGGGATTTACATGGCGGCAACCCAGCGGATGCCGTGAACGTGGATCCTTGACGTTAATATCAATGACTCGTTTGACTCATCGATCTCGCTCGTTGGCCCACCTATCCAACCCCGCAAAACCCGCTCGCAAGAATCCCGTAGGGTTTGCTGCAAGCTTTGTCAGGCGTGTTAGCAGGCACAATTTCACAGCAAGGGTCATCATCGTGGAGGGCAGTGCGGCCAGTAACCGTTCTCGGACACTTGATGTGACGCCAATCATGAAAGCAATGAAAATCGCAGATCGACCTCTTTGAGATGATCGTTCGGGTGTCGTTCATGATGAAATCAGCAAAGAGTTTGGATTGGACGCACAAACCTCTTCAAGGAGATAGGAAGTAAGAGAGTTTTTCCATAGCATCTTCAATCTCATCTCCGAGTCAGCCCCTAGCCCTGTAGGCTGATCAATCCCCTTCACTGCAATTTACAGCGAAAATTGAAAGGTGTTGCTTGGATAAAGTATAAGGTCCTCAAGGATTTCTGGATACGCCCCAAGGAATCATCACACCTGACCTTCTGCCAATGGCGAACCGACCCGAGATACTAGACCGTAGGAATTCCCCGGTTTTCTCTTTCTCCTTGGGCGGGCTTCTGATGACAATGTCGAGCAGAGGCTCGCCACCAGTTGAACAATGTCCTGCAAGCCCTATTTGCCCAGAACAACCCTCCGCCCCATATCGTCGTGCGTCCCGCCGGCTCTGCGTGGGAATGCCTCATTCATGGTGGGTATGGAGACCATCCCTTCCGCTTTACAGCTCAAAATTCTTTCTCTCCCCTCGCGCCCAGTCAATGGAAAATACATCTCCCGAGAGGTTGATCCTGTTGACCCCGAGAGAGCTCACCAGAAGGCATGCACTTCCGCTATTTATGAGCTTCAAAGACAGTACCCCGATGTCAAATTGCCAATTTGGGGGATCTAGCCTGAGCTTTTTTGTGTCCTCTGCTTCATTCTGGGACCACCTGACCGCCACAGGAACCCACTGGCGGAAAGGTGTGGCTCGGAGCCCAGTGCTGTTGTTAACAGCTCCTTCCCTAGTGTAGCGCAATGCTCACTGGTGTAGAAGTTCGGTGGTTGCCAAAGGACACAAGGAGCCTACTAGAGCATGATTTCTTGGTGATCTCTTATTTACCTTACTAGACCCATTGACCACCAGATAGACAAACTTAACGTCATGGATGGAATACATAGACAGGCATCTTGAAGGACCATATACCCTTGTCTTTTCGTCATTTCTTCAAATTCTCGGAGAGTGCTGACTCATGAATGAGGATTGGAGCCCGCCGATCGCAACTGCAGCCGGCATTGACAAAATCGGGAAGGTGCTTACCCGAAATTGGAATACGTGATGTTTGCCCACAAGCAATGATGTAACATTTTGTTGAGAGGGCCTGGACGCTGTGAGTCACCTCCGTCGCGACGCTTGGCCAAGCAACACACCAGTCGCACATAAGATTTCCGATAGTAATACGCCGGCCTTCATGCCACTCCCGATCCCCCATATATACAACTCCGGTCAGTTGACTCCAAATAGCTGGGGCGCGTACACAGAACCAGGAAAATGTGCCATTAATCAGACTGCAAGTAAAAGAGACACACATGCTCGAAGCGTCTCGTCGACGACGCGCCGCGTTCTCGACGCTCGGAGAGCTGTCTTAACTTGGTTCGCGGATGATGGAGATGGGCTTTCATCCCCATGACGCTCTAAACAGAGCGCCAGGCGGGTTTATGCTCGAACGAGCCCGTAAATATTGATTGTGGCACCCTTTTGGACGGGCTCTGGTCAGAATTACTGGTGTGTAAATTCCTTCTTTTATTCATTACGAGTACAACCCTCGCTGTTCTTTTTATTGTTGTTCAAACGGCTCAAGCTGCTGTACAACTCACGTTGGCATCCAATATGCCTCTTTTTTTGCTTCATAGGCTCTGAGAGTATTGTGACAGGTGTGGAAGTGGTGCATTTAAATACTCCCTGAAAGCCGACCATGAGCCGTCAAGCAAACCTCGCAAGATGGCACAAAGTACGTATTCAACCTTGGGTCAGGCACGTTATTACTGACAGTTGGAGACAGACGACGAGTCTGAGACTGGTCACAAGTCTACGCTGAATAAACTCGCTCAGCGCTTGTTTGGCGAGACAGCCAAAATCAGGTACACCCGCGAGGATGTTCAGGCACAAGGAAATTCTACTTCGACCGGTGAAAACAAACCTTTTACAGTCATTGCTATGTGTGAGTCTTCTTTTTTCTTCACGTTTCATTGGTCGAGGCTGAAAATGATCAGGCTGTCCGAACAAGAAAGAATTGCCTGAAGGCCAAACCACGAGCTTCGAGACCAAGATATTAGGCAAAGGAGTAGGGGACACGACAGAGGAAGCCGAGCAAGCTGCTGCGCAGATGGCCTATGAGCACCTCATGAGATCGTACCCGAAAGGTGTTTAATTCAGTGCCTGACTTTGTGCTGCTCCTAGCCGACGCGAGCCCAAGGCATCGGCATCTTCTGCGTTATTGCCGCTTTCTCCCGTACCAAAATTGATGTTTCTGCCCTCAGAAAATCTGTCTAGGCAGGTGCAGACTTATTTATCGACCTGTTCTTGAGCATCAGACAAAATAAATCGATCGGACGGCTTTTTTTCTCGCCTCTCGAGCTGGCAGTCCGAGTTATGACCATGATGCACACTGATGGTGGTTTAACGGAGGTTATTTTGTAGCCAATATTCTGGAAGAGAGCCAGGTCTTTCCAAAGGGTAAAGACGCTCCCGACTGACCAATATCAGGGGAATAAATCAGGGGAAGGGTTGGGTTTGGCGCTTTGATGAATACTACACCCCCATTTGTGAGCCTGAGAGAGGACCGCGCTCGGGGAGCTTGAAGGTTCTCATGATCACGTTGTGACATACATCGGGCGGAAAAGGGGCCAGGCGGGTGAGCCAACATCGCAACGTCACTGATCATTCGAACGACTCTGGTATTCCTCCTTCCCTCCACCCCATCCTCCGCCTTACGCCTGTGTCTCTCCACGAAACACATTCTTGATCACGCCAAGATGCTTACCCTGTCTCATGACATGATCCGCCACTACTGCTGATGATTCGCCACATGTACATCATCTTTTACAGCAAACACCTCTACAGTTGCCGGTTACTAGCTACGGTTGGGCATACCGAGGTGACTATCATCTTCACTGCAGTCAACTTACATGTGCCGACCTGGCAATGTAGATCCTGTTCAAACCGTTATGTTCGATGTCGTCACGGAAGAGTTGATCCCTTGAAGTACGCAAGGAGATAAACTATCCATTGAATTTCTTTTTGCGTGGATCCTTTTTTATCACAGGAGGGTCTCCGAGTCATCACGTTTGAGGTCGAGGGACGAACTATCTTCTTCACTGCAATTTAACAGCGGATGGTGTTGCTTTGAGCGAGCCTGTCATTTAAAGGTCCTGTGCGCCTCTCCCATTGCCCTCAATCCCAATTCCCTATCTTCCTCCCAGCGACCTCTCCGTTTTCAGTTTCCATCTCTACCTGGATATCCCTGCGACAAATGGCGCAACGACCGAATAGCCGACCACTGATTATTCCTCGTAAACATTTCTCGTAGTACATATCTGACGTCCATTCAACTGGTCGGGTTGTGCAGATGCTCGCCAGACCCTTAACAATGCAGTCCAAAGAGTATTCGGCCCCCTGGCGCAAGATCCAAAGTTCGTTGAGAAAAGGGACAAAGTTCAATACGACGTCTACAGACGTCCAACATATGAAGTCGTTGTTATTGGCAAGTAGTGTCCCACTATCTTCTGGTTTCTCGTGATCAAACTAGTTACTCATATCTTTTTACACTTCCACAGTCGGGCGAAAACTCCTCTCCCGAGAATATGACACTGATCTTGAGAGGGCTCAGCAGAAAGCCTTCACTTCTGCCTATTACGAACTCGAGAGACAATATCCCGACATTCTAACGCGGCAAGCTTGACAGATCTTTATTCCTGCCTCTAGACCCCGAGCCCCGGATTCGATTGTTTTGAGCACCCTGAAGCCTTCGCCACCAACGGGCGGAAAGGTGTGACTCGATCGACTCGAGCTTGGTGCTGTTAAATGATGAAACAGCTCTTCTCAGCTTCAGTAGTGTAAATTGCATGCTATGTTCATTGCACGCGATGCGCACTACATGAAGGAGTTGACGGTTTTATTGGATGGTCAAATTCTGGCAGAGTCAAAAGTACAACGGTCCCTTCCCCCGTCCCCCCCTTCTCAACAATAATATATGAAATGGACCTCGACATTTCACCTCAGTTTCTTGATAATCAATACACTTCCCTTATTCTGAGTCTTTTCTCGTGTGATGGAGCTCTCGTTCCGCCGATCGTAACCGAACCGACGTGTAAAGGCGAGGGATTTGGGAATTCGATTGCCCTAATTAGACACTTGCGCAGCGTGGTCCATTCGTTAACGACGATACTCGGAGCGAAATGGGTGATAACCATCTATCGACAGGAATTTGGCTCTGTAAGGCTATTTTCGGGCAGTACGCCTTTATTACCCGACTTGGCTTTCCGAAGCGATTGCCAATGGAGTTACTCAAGAATTAGAAAGCCCCTGCAGAAAGTCGTCATTCTCCGCTTGCTCAGACTCTGTAACTACCATGAAGCACCCTAACTCTAGAATGCCGGTTAGTATGCGGGGGTAACAGTGAAGATTAGTACTTTCTGGTCCTCGTTGTCGGTAAGGCAACCTGTCGCATTCTATGCTTCTTCAATACCGGTGAGGGCCGAGATATTTCCTCGAGAAATTGAGAAAAGAAAGTTATTCTTAGAAATCCGACGGACATAGTAACGATGGAATGCCTTGTGAAATCGCCGTGCCTTCGAGAGGATAGAAGCTAGAAGGGGAAGCTCCTCTGTGTGCGCTTCAGGAAGAAGACTGACACCCTTCGGAAGGGCTCAGATGGTAATGGAGCTAGAAGCTCGAGTAGTCGTTCGGAGGCCAAAGGCTCGAGTAGTCGTTCGGAGGCCAAAGGCTCGAGTAGTCGTTCGGAGGCCAAAGCGTTTTATCAACTCGCCACTACGGCGATGAGAGGCAAGGAACCCTTGAAAGGATATCCGAGGAAGAGGCAGCTCCATTTCCAGAAGGTCAAGTCCTCGCACAACTACACTGCAAGACCCGGCGCCCGCCATATGCAAACAGATCGCCTTAACAGGGATTGCTGGTCTTTCAATTAGAGTCTCCCACTCGATATTCTTCGTATTTTGTATAAAGTCTCGGGGCCATTTAAAGCTGTGTCAAGATACATCCTCACTTCGGCCCCTCATAGGGACTACGATGAAATCTCTTGCCTTACGTGCTACCATCAGCGCCGTATGCGCGTACGTCGCAGTGGGACATCCGACAAAGCACAACTCGACCGTCGACGTCTTCGACAACCGCGCAACGCAGACGAGCGCCCCACCAAACTGCTTCCCAGCCATCGGTTTCAAGATGCCCAACTCAGTTCCCTCATCGTTGAATAACTGGTGGTGCGAGGGTAGCACAGAGTATGCCTTTATGGGCTTTAGCTACGAAACCACTGCTTGTGAGTTGGGTATCTCTCACCGTCATGTGGAATGCTGAGGCAATGAAATTCAGGCCAAAGTGTCGATACACTGCGTCGAGACTTCACCGATGTCAAGAATAGATTTAACGGTCGATATGTTCGCCTTTATGGCTACTGCGCCAATAACCCAAACCATTAGTTTGTTTCACCCCGTTTTGCGTAGACAAAAAGTCTTACAATCTCTATAGCAATAATGTTATAGAGGCAGCTTGGTCTGCCGGGATCGGCGTCCATGCCTTGATATGGGTACGCCCTTCTATTCGAAAATCAGGTTCAGACAACTGAGTTTACCCATGTTCTTTCGGGAAGTTTGGCTTTGACGGTACAGACATTTATAAGAGCCGCCGTGATGCACTCTTCAATATTTTGAAGTCCAACTCCAAAGCGAAGTTTGTCACGCGGGTGGTTCAATTCGGCTCTGAGCCTTTGTACGATTGGGCCATATACGCAGCGGACCTCGCCAATGAGGTAAGAGCAGCAAAAGCGGCTCTTTCCGGAGTCGGAATACCCATCACGGTGAGTGAAATGGCCTATGGCTATCAAGTGGTTAGTAAAGACCGAAAAATCACGAACGGGAACTTGCTGACTGTCGCTACAGCGCAAAGACGATGGTTCCATGGACGTTCTCAAGGCTGTGGATTTCGTAGATGCACACATGCTGCCATTCTTTTCACAACAAGCGTCCACCGGTGAGCTGGAGTTTCCGAGTCAAGGGAGGTGTACCTGAACCGGGCTTTTGACATATTCCATATCAGCAAAAAATTCTTGGCCAATCGTAATGGGCGATCTGACCTGGTTTTTGAACAATGCAGGCGGAAAGAAGATCTACCTCAGCCAGGTAAGTAATTTCGCTATTGATCCTTAGTTAGCGATCTAACAGCCTACTGGGGAAAAAACCCAGAATGGATGGCCCTCGGTCACATCGCCAGGAGTTCAGCCTAACAGCCCGTACGCTGTAGCAAATGTACAGAACGAACAGGTAAGTGTTTCAGCATTACTTTTCGGAACCCAGAAAGGAATTCTATAAAAAGCTGTTACTCACGATCGACCACCAAACAGGATTACTATGATCTTCTGGATTCGCACTGTGGAGACTTCAAGTCCATGAAAGGCGGCGGAGTAGGGTGGTTCGCCCACATCTACTCGGATAACCAAGAGCCCGGATACGGGGTCTATGGAACCAATGGGCAATTGAAAATCCAATTCAACCCAAAAACTTCGTGCTGATGCACAACTGTTGTTAATGGCATCGTATTCTACCTGTCGCAATGAACGCACACAGACAGATATTCACTGATGTAATGATAAAAAAAAAACTTGTGTCGATGCTGGGTAATGATAACAGTCAGCTTGAATATCTCCGGGAAGGGCGATGGGAGAAGGAGAAAAGGAGTACCAGTTGGGCGGGTTCTTCAATCGCTTCAGGATCAAGGAAGAGATCTGATTCCTGAAATGTGAGCGGATCCTCCATAATTTATTGCTGAAACGGACCCGTGCGGCGATACGATATGAAATCCCCAAAGGTCGCAGTAGCTGTAGGATACAGTGCAAAAGAAGCAGGAGTTATGTCTTCGTCGAAGGCGAACTGTGTTTCATCAAGACTCTGACAGATCTGAATGGGCGCTTCGCGGTCCCTCAATCCGTAAATGCTTTCAATCAGGGCACAGCCAGAGAGCTAGTTAGGCGCCGAAGTGGGTCTGATCTCTGGGATCGGGTATCCAGGCTGGAGACAGAGGCTGTTCCACCCTGCTTTCTTTCGGGCCGCCCAAGGTAGACGGGCGGTGGGGGGGAAGGACGAGTTGAGGGTTGGGGAGGCCCTCGACTTTCCGAACCTACTTGCCCATGGTAGAACGCCTGGTCATCAGTCTGTCCTCCAGACACACGAACACCTAGAGATCCGACTCGAAGGTGATTTATAAACGAGACCACGGCTTTCGAAAGAGAGGGAGGCGGAGCTTGTCAAGCGCTGAACATGTCCAGACATGGTGGTCGTCGAACAAGGTAGTCATTCAAACTCCGCACTCCCTCTCCCTCGACCTCTCCCTCGACCTCAACGTCAACGTCAACCATCATCACCATGGCCTCTTCATCTCGAGCTCTCAACGCCATTCTACCCCAAATACCCACATCACCCTATGAAGCACACCAAAAAGCGCGTACATTTGCATCCAGATACGTTAAATCAGGCCAATATGACACCGCGATCGACGTGCTATTCCAAAGTGCCCGAGACCTCTTCAAGAATAATCAGCCAGGCAGCGGTGTAGATCTGGCTGGATTTATGTTGGATGTATATGACACTAAGGGCGAAAGCGTCACCGCTGAGAGCAGGGGTACGCTGCTATTCCGTTCGATGATGTTGGTATCGGTGTTTGACTTATGGATGGTCAGGAAGATTGACGCAGCTGATTGCGTTGACGGGATCCGAGGGTGGTTGGAGGAAGACGGTGATCGATAAGGCCATCGCGTGCGCCTCCTCTTCTCCCGACACAAGTCGTTGACTGACTGAGGATTGCCCACGTTAGCTGGTCCGCCAAATTCGGCGAATACCCTGCAGGAGACCCTGACCTCCTCTACTACGTCGGTGAACTCCTGTTCAAGGGTAAGCAGCGCCTTACCCATCGTATTGTATCCCGTTATCTGATCCACTCGCCTGTAGAGGGTCTCTTGGATGCTGCAGAACCGCACCTCCTCTCCTCCGGTACTCGCGACAGCGCAAGGCTGCTCGCAGATGTATTCCTGCAATGGGCAGGTTCTGGTCCTGGATTCGGTCTGTTCGCGATCCGCGGTGTGATCCCGTTCGTGCAATCAATCGACCGACTCCCTACAGACTGATTGACCTTTCTCGCTAACAGGTACCTCCAAAACGGCAATATCCTAGCTGCAAGGACCTTCATCAAACAGTTCGTCAAAGGCCTGCCATCGTCCCTCACGTCCAGTGCGGCCTCAGTCCCAGTTAGTGGAGAGGGTTCGGACGAAGTCCTCATGACCTCAGACTCTTTCGTCAATTTCGCGCAACTCGCTGTGGCCACATGCCAACGCGCCAATGGCGACAAGAGCAAGGTACCGAGGGAGTGTTGGGTTCGTCTGTGCGGAACGTACCAAAGTAAAGGCGGACCCCTTGCCCTTCCGGAGATTCGAAGGGTGTGTTGTATGCTTGCACTCCATTGTCGATTGGTTTACTGATGATACCTCTTCCTGTGGTTTAGGCGCTGAACGAAATCGCAACTCTCTTCTTCGCCATTCCACCACCACGAACGGCTCCAGCCAACCCATTCGGCGACATTATGTCGTCGTTCCTTGGGGGCGGCGCACCTGCACCAACACCCCGGCGCACACTGACCCCAGCTTCGAGCGGTGGTGCGGCAGGAGGACTGGATTAATTGCTGTCGTCACATTTACACACACACACAGGGGTATTCCTGCTCACTCATACATATACGGGGTTTGCGAGATGTAAGATTAAACTGGATGAGACGCAATCTTATCGATTCTGGGTATCGAACTCTCACTATGGTATACTGTAAGCAAGCCAGGCTTCTTGGAACGTTTCGTCCCCTCCGATCCATCTGCTAACAAGGTTTGCGACAAGTGTTTTGGCGCCCCACCCAAGCAAGATGATCGAGGTCGTGAATACAGGCTGGATGTCGTCTAGGATCACTGGAACGGAAAATCAGAAATTATTTCAGGGCAGGAAGGAGGACCCACCCCGAAGTCCAAACCCAGCCGACATTCCGCCAAGCACGTTCCTTACGAGCCACTCCCGGTCAAGCTTATCGTCGTCGAGCAACTGGAAAGCCCAATACGCGAGTTCATTCTTTGGTAGAACCTTCTCGGCCCACGAAGGTAAGGGTTGACTGGTCGGCGGCGTTTTGGATGACGATGCAGGAAGCCAGATCGTCAGAAGGAATAGCAAGAAGAACTTGGTCAGAGACGAATAGAAGAGAGTTAAAGGGATCAAGGACAGTCGGAATTCTCGGCGCACAGCAGAAGGGATACGCGATCGAGTTCTCCATGTTCGGAGCCAGTCGACGAGTTTGAGGACGCAGAAGGAGACGAGTATGATGCCGAGGTGGAATGCCAGAGTTTCTGTCAGGGAAAGGCGTATGAGATTGAGTTGTCAGGGTGAGGGAAGGGCGATGTACCCGCTAATGTGCCCGCTAGAATGCGGGCAAATGCTTTCAGCATGTCCGCTGTCCAGACCGTACGGGCAGACGACGATGTAGGGTCTGCGAGAAGTCCAGTGCCATGAGCATGGTCGTCGTGGAAGCTTTGACCGACTCACTGAGGTAGCTCCAGCGTATGACTATGAGAAACGATTAGACTAGGATCACGTTCCATGTGTCAGGTCCACGTACAGGCATCCAAAAATACGAGGCTGGGCCCAAGTCTTGCGATGAGCAGCCAGCGCTTCTAAGGGAAGGAGAAACCGCCATCCCGTCAGTACCACCACCCGACCGACTCAATGACCGCCCCACTCACCCATTCCTTAGGGTCATAGTTGTCTCCCTCTTTCTTGGCATCCTTTCTCTGTTCCTTCTGTTCACCCTGAACGAGCCTTCTGGGTTCTGTGCCGCGATTATACAGCAGGTGCCGGTACACGCCCGGTTTGAGTAGAATGAGGTCGATGAACAACGTCAACGCGTCAAACTCTACGTAGGGGTCCACAAAAGTTTTGCAATTGGACTAATCCCTGGCTGTACTTATTATCCTCTGCTTCATGAAGGTTCGGATGACTTACGCATTGTTCAAGGCGAAGATTATACTCGGATTCATAGGTGGTGTAGAGGTACTGGGTTGACTGAGTGCAGGTTGTACATATAGGCATTTCAACGAGTCATACTTGTAGTCTATTGAGCTGTCGGAGAGGTCTTTGAGAGCTCGAGCCCGTTGTTGACGATGGCGGTGAGGAGAGAGAGCGTGAGCAAGGGGTCCCACGCTTTCCTCTTCACTATGTAAGTCTTCCTTGAACGGAGTGAAAGCAAAATAAAGACATACATCGTCAGTCTGACTACGGGAGACTACCTCTTCACCATTCCGATCCAAGGAACTCTCATTTACGACCCCATACACGGCGACGGCGACTCGTATCGAAGTGCTCTGTCAGTATGTTCTCTGCAAGCAGGCTGTAGTAACGAAACTCCCCACTTGACATCCATTGGCGTGCTCACAACTGTCGCCGTCCCCTCTGAAAGAAATTGGGCTCGATTCAAGTGGAGCCATTTAGGAGACCCACGAACACCGAAAGACGGTTTTTTCTGACTGGGCCATGAAACGCAGCTCAACAACAAAGAGAGTAGCCACTGGACCTGGCGCAGTCACGCCGCACACCGTGCACGGCGGAGGGTGGCATGGACAACCATAATTTAACTCGAACCACCCGCATACTATTGAAACGGCGACTAGGTGGTCCAACCTCCTATGAGGAGTGGTCATTTCTATCGTGCCCGCCAACGTCCAGTCCCAATTCCAGTCCAGATACCAATGGTAGCATGATCCGACTCCCCAGCCTTCGTTCCCTCTTAACCTGGGCGTATACCCAAGTGTCGTCGAGAATGCCCATCCCAGACGCTATCTCTTTGCTTTGCCAGAATCTTGCTGTCTTCAGTCTCAGTGTCTCGTCGTACTTCCTGGTTGGCAAAGAAGAAGATCAGTTCGCCATGTTCACTGCCGACGAGGACGAATGTTCTGCATCCGAACCTGTTGACAGTAAGTCGATGTCCCATTTCGCTCAGCAGTTAGTTGACTTGGACGCAGATGAAGCTATGCCGGAGCAGCTATCTCCTTCATCTTGCAGTAGCTCCTCCTCCTCCTCGTCGGCCTCAACCGATGCCATTTCAATGTCGTCCAGTGCAACTCAAGATTCGGACACTGGCGTCTCCTCGCCATCTGTGGCCCATACTCCCCTATCTGATCTCAAAGACGTTGAGTGTTCCCCCAGCGCCGAAGACAGTTGCATGGTCACCTCGGATGCATTGCCATCCCCTGCCATCCCGAATACCAGCCCTTGCTCCCAAGCTACTCCCGGAGACACCACCGAGCCTGCCCCTCCCAACCCTCTCCCCACCCGCACCAACATCACGACCCCAAACATCCCCCGCCAAGCTCTTTCCAGAGCTGTCAAGAAGCCGAGGCGCACTAACACAAAAGTATACCCCAAACCCGTCTTCTGCCCTTTCTTCTCAACCGCCCAAACCGAAAACTACGACACGACAAAGGATCTCTGGCGAAAGCGTATCGACCTCGCCAGGAGACACGATAGAAGAAATATCACTGCGAATGAAGATGCTGAGCTCAAACGTAAGGCCAGCTTCATCCAGCGTATGCCCTTCATCGAAAGCGTGCAGTGGGACCTCCCATCCGAGTTCGACCATTGTCTATTTAGTATGAGCTTGCACGCTGCTGAGGAGCAGAGGGAACTGTTGGCAGAAATGCGGAGGAGGTATGGTAGAGGGGCCGTGGACGGCGATGATAGTCCCGTTAGCGATAACAGCGACGACGAACAAGTATTTGAAGAGGAGGAGGAGAGTGACATCATTTCGCAGGAAGACGCCGTGTACGGGGGCGACGACGACAGGTTGACTGCGTATTATGGCCGTGCTGCGCCGAAGAGGTATGCCGTAGGGCTTACAGTAGCGGGTACCCAGTATTCTGTCCCCGAGCGTGTAGATGCCTGGAGGTCGGGAGAGTCCGCTCAGACCTCGAACGACGAAGTGTCGTTGCCCATGGCCCAGCCTGTTTCCAGAAATGCCGAAAGGCCGGGGATAGGTCGAGACCCTCAAAGCGACTACGACGGGGATCATATTATCAGAGCTGGTCCGATGGATAGCGTGAATGGGGCCATGTATTTTTGAGAAGAGGAGTGGTTACGATTAATTCTATATGATACCGCGCAATCTGGCTATTTATCTATCTATTATCTACCTTAGTACTATATCTGCTAAATCCTTGTATTGTTCAAAGTGTGTCTGGATCCTCGACTCTCGACCGACTGTCAACAAATTCACTTTTATTAACCCGTCGAGACGAAGCAATATGGAACGGGCTTTCGACTATACATGCTGTCGTGCAATTTTACCAGAGGTCCTATTATCGGGATCTACGATGAAAGAGGGAGTAACTAGGTCTATAAGAAGGATTTTCCAATCCAGATCATATTGCTGCATAACTGGCTAACGAGGACGGTGCATTGCGGAAGAGAATCTATCACCCTATGTTTGTTGGGTCCTTGAATTCGTTATTGCTATTGATGTATTTCTAAGTGCTGCCGATCTTCAGTTGTCTGCTATAAATCTGGTTATGGTACCCATGAACTCATGTGGCCTAGAGGGAAGAGAACAAATTGGTGAGTCGGGAATGTGCGTGTCGGAGAACGCAGTCCTTACTTCTCAGCGTGTACTGAAATATCATGGGAGAGCGTCAGTAGCTGTCTCGACAGGAGTGTCAGAGGCGACTTACCCCAATGGCCTGTATCCAGCTCGGCGAACTGGACATTCGGGAAGAACTGTCGGATGCTTGGCATATTCTTCTCTCTGATATAGCTAGAGGTAGTCGAGTCAGCCGACCGAAACAAATTTCGAGAAAGGTTCAACATACGGGCTCTTGGAGCCTTTCACGAACAAAGACTTGCCCTCCCACGAACGTTCGCCGGGTACATACGGGAAATCCACAATGTTCGGTACGCTCCTCTTAAAAATGTCCAGTGGAACAGTAAACTTGGCGCGAGGGTCATCTCTGTGGAATGGGAGGAGGTTGGTGAGGAGGAACCCTTGAACACCGGGGTCCTGAAAGATCGTCAGTGTCCCTTCTAGATAGAGCCTGGTAAACAACCTTTTCAACACGCGCTAGATACTCCGTCGCCTCCTTCCTCGTCTTCAGCCCTAAATCCTCGATTTCCTTGAGGGTGTCTATGTAGAGCGAGAATTCATGGGAAAGGCGAGCTTTCACGGGTGAGATGTCGACGACGACGAGTTTGCTGAGTATGTCCTTGGGCTTTTCGTGTCCGGCAGCCAAGGCCATTGTCATTGCGACTTTGCCACCCCTGGTACACACCCGAGGATATCAGACCCAACTTGACCGTAGAGGAAGAGGGAAAGGTGAAGACTGTACATTGAGTGTCCGACCACAGAGACGTCCGACAGGTGGTGCTGCTGCACGAAATGCCAAACGTCTTCAGCCATAGCTGTATACGTCATAGGTTCCGCGTGCGGGGAGGTGCCATGGTTCCGAAGGTCCTGCAGAAAATCATTCAAAAACGCATCAGGGTGTCTATGTGCATATCCACCCACCAACGCGTAGATCGGCCGGTTGAGCTTCTGCATGAGTGCTTTGGTCAACGCACCCCAGTTTCGCTTCGAACCACTGTCCCAGCACAGACGTCAAAAACGCTGAGTGCTAGCCAGGAGTGCGTCCTTACAAGAAGCCGTGGAGAATAACAACAGCACTCCGCTTTCCATCGCTTCCTGGAGGTGTCTGGACGGTGTGGTGTAATTTAATGGGTCCCTGGGTTGTCGAATACAGCCGTGGTGCGATAACTGTCTTTATGATACCAGTAGTCAATCACCAAGAACGGGCTGAGCGAAAAAACTTACGCGTTTTGCGAGGTTGCAGGGGTCGCAAGCCCCCTGGAACGTGTCGTGGGCACTTCAACATAGTCGACAACATGGGAGAAGAATTTCAACACAGAACTATTCGTCGAACCGTTTGATGCCGCCGGCAAAAAAGGAAAAAGTGAAGTAGCCCACCGCGAGGGTCGAACTCGCAGCCTTCAGATACACCCACGCTCTTGTGTAAGAGTCTGACGCTCTATCCGATTGAGCTAGGCGGGCGTTACAAATGACAGCAGGCTGACATTTCCGTTCCGATTTCCTCTCTCTGGCGCCCAGAAACCTCAGTTCGGAATTTCGAGTTGACCTCTCTCCTCCGCTCCATGACTTGGAGGAACAGGGTTCTCTCCACTGCTCGCGCTTATTCGAGGTCGGCTCATGGAATACAGAATAACGTCCCTCTATCTTTCACGTCCATAGGCGAAGGACCGGGAAATCCGTTGGTCATTCTGCATGGATTATTGTGAGTTCAATTCTCGGGCTCCTTGCTCTAAATAAAAGCTGATACACGGCCGGAGTGTAGTGGATCCAAGCGTAACTGGAAGTCTCTGACCAAGGCTCTTCACCATGCCTTGGGTGACCGACCTATTTACACCCTTGACCTTCGAAACCACGGCGCGTCTCCCCATGCTCGGCCGCACACCTATGAAGCTATGGCTCAGGACCTTGGGCACTTCCTACAGGACAAAGGGCTGAAGAACGTTTCACTTCTAGGGCACTCTATGTCAGTGGCATACCAACTCTTGTGGCACGAGTTTTTAGCTGACCAGGTAGGGGAGGCAAGACTGCGATGTCCTTGGCACTCTCCCTCGCCGCCGCCGGGAAAGGTGACCTCTTGTCGCACTTGATTGTGGTGGACATGGCACCTACCAGGCTGCCTATCGATCAACGGATGAGAGAATACGTCACCATTATGCAGACTATTAACTCGATGCCCCGAGGGATGATCAAGACTCTCGCAGATGCAGACCAAGCGCTTACACATTTTGAGCCCGTAAGTCAGTGCCTTCTCAAATCTGCCAACGGACTCATACCCTGGATTTACCATAGGACGCCTTGATCAGGCAATTTCTCCTGACAAACCTGGTACTGCCGAGCCACTCTCGGATTCACAGCTCCCATCACCTGGAAAAGGCGCGGTATCTCTTACCTTTGGACTTACTAGGAGAATCGATATCCAACCTGGAGGAGTTTCCGTATGATTATTCGTCTCCGGAACGACCCGTCTGGGATGGGCCAACATGCATCATTGCAGGTCGTCAAAGCGAGTGCGTGCTGTTCCCATTCGCCGTCAGCTTTTACTGAAGGCTCTTAGGTATCAAGTTCTAGATCACGAGGACGCATGTAAAGCGTTCTTTCCAAGAACGAGTTTACACGCATTGGACACCGGCCATTGGGGTATGTTCTGGGTCTGTATTTTTTAATCCGTGCTCACATCCGTCGGCAGTCCAAGCCGAAAGGCCTCGAGAATTTATGAAAATCGTAGTCGACTTTCTAAAATCCCACTAAGAATTAAGGCCAAGCGAAAATCGAAAATTACTCCTACTACGATAATTCGCGGCCCGAAGATATTCGCGCCTGTAATTGGTTATTGGTGTGAGCTCATAACCTATCGCTAATTGAGATGGGTATGAGCGCTGCCTTTCGTTCAAGTCAAGTATATATCCAATGATGGAGTCCGTCAAAGAGAGCGTCTTCGTCGGTCCTTTCGTGAGTCGCAGCATCTTCGAAGTACGCTATTCGGAACGAGGAACTCTTGCCGGAAAAAGGCCCATAATAGCGCACGAGATCACATAGGGGAACGAGCTTCGAGGCAGAACCCAGCTCAGAGAATCGTCTGTGGAATAGCAAGCCAGTCGGCGCACTGGAGTGCTTCGCTTGCATAGCCACAGACGAGCTCGAATTGAGTCCGGATGTTTGGCTTTGTGATTCTTCCGAGTCGACAGGCTCTCACAGCGGGCGCTTGCAACGTTTGTTCTTATTTCTGGCCTGAACGTTATCACCACCTGGTGTGTGCGTTACCCATTTCTGCGTTAGCACAAGGCTGTCGGCTGGTCCGCAGTTCCTGCTCCATACACCTACTCCACCATCACTCTCCTCTGGCTGGCAATTGGCCGTGAGTGCGCACAGGCTGTCACCTTCAGTGTGCTATTGGACTAACAAATGCGCCCTCTCATCCGAGCAGCAGTCACATCGGACACTCCAGCTCACTTCCATGATACCATACATCCGAAGGGCTAGCTTCAGCAGTGGCATCTTCCTCACATTTCTTATAGCCGAGGGCGGTCATGCGAAGCATAATGGAAGCCATGCCTCACCCGTCTCGATGAAATCTGCAGCCGCCCTCGGGCGGCCGAGCCCTCTCAGGCTACAAGCTTCCTCTGCTGTCGGTTCAAAGTTCGAGAATTTGAAGAACCGCAGTGGTGGTCATAACAGAGTGTCATCCGACCTACCCACCTCACGCATGGCTTTGCCACCTCGTCCGCGTAAGTGCAGGCAAAGTCGATTTGAGCGAGTCGCTCGGACGTCTTCGGTTCGTCGACCCGCTCCAGGGTCGCCTTCGAGAGACAGAGTTGGACGTTCTTTTGTGTAAATTTAACGCCAGTGTTCATACGAGAGGATTTCGTGGTATTTATAAACAATTTATTACAAGCCCTCTGGCAGGGCTCATGCGTTGTATGGTAGCTAGTGCTAGTACTTGTTGGGAATATGTATGCATCAACGTTTATATTCGCTGAGTTTGAGTACAGAGTCCTCGTTATAACTGCTGGAAGAATTTCGGCGTTTTCCGCGACCACACTCGACAACTTGGCACGGGGCCAGGCTTGCTTCTTCTTGTCCTCCATTTACTTGACGTTACCTGGCCGATTTCTCGCTTCGGTTCTCTTTCTTATGCCAGTTCTAACCCCTTGAGATACTCAGAGTCTCAGCCTGCTAGTCACCAGTACTGATCACAAGCCGCTCGTTCCAACGGCGAACGGTGGTGGTTCTTCGGCGACAGGGAAGATGACCCCAAGAAATCGAAGAAACTCAGGGACAGCCCAGCATATAAAAGAGAAGGACAATGAGAATGAGAACGAGCCCGACCTCCTCGCTGCCCCCAAGTTTGATTCTCACCCCGCGCCCCACTCCTGGTCGACTATCATGCTGGCGCTGGTTACTGTCTTTACCCTTTTACTGAGTCTCTGGCATCGCGACACTCTTTTTGCTCTTGGCGCTCCTTCAACGAGTACGAATGCAGACATCGTCGATACGGGGTATGCAAAGTATCTCGGAAACAGGACTTTTCCTAACACTGTGGCGTATTTGGGGATCCCGTATGCTGAGCCTCCTCTTGGGTCGAGACGCTTTAGGGCGCCTCTGCCTCTTGATACAGCCCGTGTAAGGTCTGAGACAAAGGGACAAGTAGTAGACGCTACTCAGTACCCCGACTTTTGCATTCAAGGTTCTACTGGAGGTACATCTTCGTTCCTTCTGTTTGAGCTCTCCTGTGCGTGAAAAACGGTGCTAACGGAATGGATTAGGTGGGGATGCCGGGGGCGCTGGGAGCGAAGACTGCTTGAAAGTCAACATTTATGCTCCAGCTGGTGCTACCAGGCGAAGCAAATGTAAGTGATCCATTCTTGCTCTCCCCTTTCCTAGAGGCCCGTACCGTCTTCTAAGCTAACTCCTATGCATAGTACCAGTACTGGTTTACATTCATGGAGGAGGTGCGTAGATCTTGATCTCCACTCCATCTCCTTCTTTTTATCAACAACATTTGCAGGCTACATCTACGGAAACCCTCGAAACTGGCCATTCGACCACTGGATCAACCAGAATCCCAATGTCGTTATTGTCTCGGTATACTACCGCCTCTCTTCATTCGGTTTCCTCGCAATCCCAGAGCTCCGGGATCCTGCGAATGGCGACTTGAATGCAGGTTTCATTGACCAGATCCAGGCGCTCAGGTGGGTCAGGGACAATATCGCAAGCTTTGGAGGCGATCCAACCAAAGTAACAATCAACGGGGAGAGTGCCGGAGGTGCCTCAGTCCAACTTCATCTTGTTGCCCGAGTACCAGGAGAGAAACTGTTCAGAGGCGCCATCGCGCAAAGCGTCTATCGGACGCCTCTTCCCACACCCGAGCAACAGGCTGTACGTTAATTCCGCCTATTTGGTGGGGAGTGAACTCATCGGTTGTTGATAGTCTTTGTTCCAATACTACGCTGACAAGGCAGGGTGTGGGGCAGGCTTGGTTACAAAGCAACTGGAGTGTCTTCGGAAGGCTCCAGTTAGTGCATTGGCCCGGGCCCAAGATAGCGCTGTTCCACCGAACTTGTATGTAGTGTCTTCACCTTTTCCTTCCGATCGAGCTTATCTGTGTGTCTTTCTTCCAAGCACCGCGTCGGGGTACAACAAGTTCCACCCAGTCGTCGATGGCAAAGTGATCAGGGATTTCCCAACCAGGCTGATTGCTGAAGGCAAATTTACTCGAGTTCCGTTGATTGTGGGGTGAGTGGCCATCTGTAAACAGCGGATAGAGGACGGCTCTGAACGTGCTGGTAGGGCTACGACCAATGAGACGCTTTCCGGAGGAACGGATGTTGGAGTAGCACTCCGCCAATTCTTCCCGTCTATCACGGAAGAGGACGTCACTGAGCTCGACCAGGTGAGTATCCCTAATACCACGTCGTTAGTGACGGTCTCAGTTCATCGTATCGACCAGGCCTACCCTATTCAAAGTTTCTCCTCCAGCTCCCTTCGGTTCCAAACTATCACAGGAGATGCTGAATTGAGATGCGCCGTAAGTTACCTGGATACGATGTACATACTCTACTGACAACTCTAACAGAACACCATCCTTGGGAGTGCTTTCTCAAAATCCGTCAACACTTGGGTTTACCGTTACAACCAACGGAACCCTACAAACCCGAGCCCATCAGTGACGCATGCAGCTGAAAATTGGATGATGTTCTTGGGTACCAATACAGGGTGCGTCGGCCAAAGAATTTTCAGTTTTCATCATCTCATCAAGCTTTACAGGTTCAACGGAACGACCACGTTCTCTGACATGACTCCAGTTGAAACAGCCTTTGCCTCGGAATTAATTGCATACTGGCTATCCTTTGTCAGAAGTGGGGATCCGAACTCCTTCAAGCTCTCGCGATCTCCTGTGTGGACCAAATACAGCGCTACAAACCGAAATAAGATTGTCTTGCAGCAGGTGCCAGACGGGGGCAAGGGGAGTGGGAGCACACTGGAAGTAGAGTCCCAAGAAGAAACAGCGAGGTGTGCTGTCGTCGCAGGCCAGGTCGGGACACAGCAGAACTAGGAGAGCAGGTTTCGATATTCATACTTGGCTTTCTTTCATACGGTTCGACGTCGCTCTTAATAGTTCAGAATAGCTTGTATTTATGGGGGGAAAGGTCAGGGTTTTCTGACAATCATTGTCATACTTTTTTGAGCCCCGGCAGTCGCGCCACATGAGCATTCTGGTTGAGAGAGTGCGGGGCTTTGTAATGACCGAATTTTACCAAGCGACGACTGTTCGTATGGTGGCATAGAACTCTCAGCATCAGACGACAAATCTGTCCCTAGACTTTGAAAGCAAGGATCTCACAGCTGATACCTCTGATATTGCCCAGTACTGTACATGTACATGTATCCGTCGATAACACAACCGAGCATTCAAATTGGCATTCAAGATGAGTCCCAGGATTTTCTCGGTCGTCCTGTAAACCGCTTGTCTAGGACTAACAAGAACAGTGAACTGTATGTGAAAAAGGCAAGCTAACGACATTTGGCTTTTCGATCCCTGCCAGTGTTCTCAGTTCTGCTGCGTCCCGACTTGGCCTGCGACGACAGCACACCTCGCTGCTTCTTCTTGGGACTCTACTTCCGATGTACTCCCACTTCCCTTTCCACCTTCTGGCACCTGCTGCAAGACAATCTTATTTCTTTTGGTGGAGCTGTACTTGCTCCACACAGGAGATCGCGAGAGCTTGAAGGTGTTCGGATCCCCACTTCTGACAAAGGATAGCCAGTATGCAATTAGTTCCGAGGCAAAGGCTGTTTCAACTGGGGCCAAGTCATGGAACGTGGTCGTTCCGTTGAACCTGTAAAAGTTTATGACATGATGAAAAAATGATAGCTTGGAACCTTTTGGCCGACGCACCCTATCGTGCTACCCAAGAACATTATCCAATTTTCTGCTGCATGTGTCACTCCTGGTCTCGGATCTAAGGGGTTCCGTTGGTTATAGCGGTAAACCCAGGTGTTGACGGATTTGGAAAAAGCAGTTCCAAGGATACTATTCTGTTCAGGTTGTCAGTGGACTATGTTGTCTACTCCTCATTTTGAACTCACGGCGCATCTCAATTGAGAGTCTCCTGTGATAGTTTGGAACCGAAGTGAGTCGGAGGAGAAACTTCGATTAGGGTAAGCCTGGTTGATGCAAGAAAGTCAGGATATCGCTGACGGTAGATTCAGAAATTCTCACCTGGTCGAGTTCATGGATATCCTTGTCCGTAATAGACGGGAAGAATTGGCGGAGGGCTACTCCGAGTTCCATCCCTTCTGAATATGTCTCTTTGGTCGTAGCCCTACCGGCATGACGTTCAGAGTCCTGCCCAATCCACTGGTGCACTGATACAGCTATTACTCACCCCACAATTAATGGAACTCGAGTAAACTTGCCCTCAGCAATCAGCCTGGTTGGGAAATCCCTGATCACTTTGCCATCGACGACTGGGCGAAACTTGTTGTACCCCGATGCGGTGCTGGGAAGAAGGACACAGATAAGCTCAATCGGAAGGAGAAGGTGAAGGTACTACGTACAAGTTCGGTGGAACAGCGCTATCTTGGGCCCGGACCAATGCACTGACTGGAGCCTTCCGAAGACACTCCAGTTGCTTGGTGACCGAGCCTGCCCCACACCCTGCCTTGTCAGCGTAGTATTGGAACAAAGGCTATCGACAGTCGATGAGTTCACTTCCCCTGGAGAAAATGGAATCAACGCACAGTCTGCTGCTCGGGTGTAGGAAGAGGTGTCCTATTAATGCTCTGCGCGATAGCACCTTTGAACAGCTTCCCTCCTGGCACTTGAGCAACCAAATGAAGTTCGACCGAAGCGCCTCCGGCACTTATCCCATTTATTGTGACTTTGGTTGGATCTCCTCCAAAGCTTGAAATGTTGTCTTTGATCCATCTGAGCGCCTGGATTTGGTCGAGAAAACCTGCGTTCAAGTCGCCATTCGCAGAATCCCGGAGCTCTGTGATTGCGAGGAAGCCGAATGAAGAGAGGCGGTAGTACACCGAGACGATCAAAACGTTGGGATTCTTATGGATCCAGTGTTCGAAAGGCCGGTTCCTAGGGTTTCCAAAAGTGTAGCCTAAATAGAATGTCACGTAGGTTGTTACATGTCTTTAAACGATTGAGTGATCCTCACCTCCTCCGTGGATGTAGAACAATACTGGTACTAAGAATCAGTTTAGACGACGCCCCATGGCAAGGAAATGAGAATAGACGACTTGCATTTGCTTTGCCTCGTGGCACCAGCTGGAGCGTAGATGTTGACCTTCAGGCAGTCTTCGCTCCCTGCGCCCCCAGCATCTCCGCCTAATTAACACACCCCATTGGCATCGTTAAGATAGATTTCAGGGATGTCAACTTGAAAATAAACCAAAAGAAGACGTACGTCCAGTAGTACCTTGAATGCAAAACTCAGGGTACTGAGTAGCATCGACAACTTGGCCCTTCGTCTCAGCCCTTACACGGGTTACATTGAGAGGTACAGGCGCCCTGAACCGCCTCGGCCCCAGCGGAGGCTCAGCATACGGGATCCCCAAATACGCAACGGTGTTGGGGAAGGTCCTGTTTCCTAGATATTTCGCATAACCTGTATTGACAATGTCCCTATTGCCATTCGCACTCGTTGACGGAGCACTAAGAGCAAAAGTGTCGCAATTCCAGAAACCCAGTAGGATAGCAGAAATGGTAGCAAGCACTAGCATGAGAGTCGGCCTGGCGTGGAGTGGGACCTAGAGGGGGAGGGGGGTTATCAACGTCCTCATTCTCGCTAGATTCCTTCTCTTTTATGTCGATTTTAGGCCTTGGGGGCTTACCCTCAAACTGGCCATCCGATGCTGGGTCTTTCGATCCATTGACGTCCGTCGTCTTCCCTATCGCGGAGAAGTTGCCACCGTTCGCCAGTGAAGCGAGCGGTTTTCAATGAATGCGTTTAGTACTTCCGGCACTGGCCCTTCAATTGGATGGAGAGAGTCCGAGTGAGCCCCAGAATGCAGATGCAGTACTGCCTTCGACATGCCCTCTCTGAGACTATCTCGGAAGGTTGGATTGACTGTCCAATCGTCACGATGGAAGCAAACGTCCCCTCAGGGAAAAGGCCGACCCCAGGTGGGGTCTCCATCCTCGATTGCCATCCCGTATGCTGCACCCTGTCACTCAGGCTTCCCCCAGAGCCTCCACAGCAGACGCCTTCTACCGAGCTGGGCAGCACCATGTATCCTCGGCAAGTCCAGCTAGTGAAGAGGTGTCTGAAGGGCGAGAGGGGGAGACCGATCGAGTTGGTGCGTCGATCTTCCCGGGGCTCGCCAAGGTATCACAGAGGAACAGCATGTACGTATACCAAGAGTGTTCTGTGGTCGCAAGTCAGGTAGAGGCGCAGCAGAGCTAAGATGACAGAGTCAGCACACTGGATACTAGACATTGACACGTCGCTTTGTTTTCACCTACGATTCATTCTTTCGATTACAATTATGAACTACAAGAAATGCGACAGGGCTTGTGACGATCATGTTTGTACTTGTGTACGCGTTGGCGATCGCGCCACCCAGCGCGTTTTGACACCTCACCACCACTTCCCAGTTTCTAGTCATGGTGACTATCACCGTATCGGCGGCAGCAAGGCCCCCTGCGCTTGCCAAGGGGCTTCCAATTACTTTGGACGTTTCTGAAGAGGCCACAGTCAAAGATGTCAAGACCAAAATCGCTGAAAAGTTTCCCAAAGTGAGTTCATATAACCGGGTTTGATGGGACCCAGACTCCGATATGGGCGACGGGCTCTAACTTGCGTTCTATTCAGTTCAAAACTGCGCGTCAAAAGCTCTCGTTGAAGGGAGAGAAGAAGGGACTCGACGATGAGGCTAAGTTGACGACGGTGTTGGGTGGCAAACTCGACGGAGCAGAGCTGCAAGTGAAGGATCTCGGACCTCAGGTCAGCTGGAGGACCGTGTTCTTGGTTGAATACGTGCGTATCTCACATTTGCAACTACAACTGTTCAAAGTCATTTAACTTGGGGAAATTAGGGTGGTCCTCTCCTTATCCATCCTTGGATTTATTACTTCCAGAAGGCGTGGTACGGGAGAGAGTTTGAACACAGTGCACTTCAAAAGTTGGTCAAACCGTCCGAATTCCTTTCGTCTTGCTCAATAGGAAACCTTCAGATATGTCTTCGCCTTTGTGATGCTCCATTTCTTGAAGCGAGAATTGGAAACTCTCTTGTAAGAGAGTCCTCCTCTTTGCTCCGTCACTCAATCTGACAAGCTTCCAGCGTTCACCGATTCTCTCATGGAACAATGCCTCTATTTAATATCTTTAAGAAGTACGTCATTTTAATGGTCGAGAAATGAGGAAGCTCATTAGTTGCTAGCTCTGCTCACTACCATATTTTGAGTGGTAAGTCTCTGAAAACGAGAGGAAGTTTCTGCAGCTAACCTCGCTCGCTAGGTTTTATGCTCGCGTTCGATGTCTACGCCCCCAAATTCAGGGAAGGTTCCTACCGAATTGTTGGTTCGTATCGCGACAACGAAACATACCTCTGGGCATTCGCTGGACTTTGGGCTGTAGGTCCAAATCCCCTTCGTTCAATGCTTTCTCTGACGTTTTATATTTCAGCTTGCCGAAGTGTCCAACCTTCATACTCACATTACTTTGCGAAACCTCCGACCTCCTGGAACTCGCGTCCGCGCTATCCCTCGTGGCTTCGGCTTCAACCTCGTCTCATGCCCCAACTACCTCTTTGAGATCTTTGCTTGGGCTGTCATCTGCGCCATGACCAATACCCTCTCAGGTACTTGCTTTCTCTTTTTCTTCTCAGACTTTTTTGCTCACTGGCTTGCAGCCTACATCTTCCTCGTGGTCGCGAGTGTTCAAATGATACTTTGGGCTTTGAAGAAGCACCATAACTACAAGAAAGAGTTTGGCAAGGAATACCCTCGCAGGAAGGCTATCATCCCCTTCATTCTGTAGTCCCTACTAGTACTCACTCACTGTGGAATAGTTTGGCGTCTAGTCAGACTCTAGTGGGCTTGCTAATTTATGTTGACGTCATTATGCTGACGAATACCACTGAAGCCCGATCTAGACTCCTCTCTGTCTCCGAAGGTATTCCAGAACGAAGCTTTCGACATCCCGGAGCTCAGGTGTAGCGCATGGCTTCATCTTACCCTGCACAAAGCTTGAACTGGAACCCGTCGCGTTCGGGTGTGGTTCCCCGAATCTGGCATGGCCATAGGTAACATTTGACAAGAATCATCGGACAAGTGATATACCATCTCGTGTTCTATTTTTGATTCCAGGTCAGTGCACTAGGCGAACAGACTAGGACAAATGGGCTGGAGGAAGACTTTGCTGGACCGACGTTATACTGACCCGGCCGACGTCACCAGACATGCCTTGCATGCAGGACCCGACCGGAATGTTTTTTCTGTTTTCCTATAAGTGCGGGGGTTGCTGCCCCGATTTTCCATTGCAATTTGATTTTGCAGCCTACGAACTTACCTCGACTGATATGTTGCGACTACTCACTTCAGTGACCTCCGCCCTGGCGTTGTTGGCAGTGCTTGTTGGTGCTGCCCCTTCGCAGGAGCTGGAGGCACGACAAGCACCTGATAATATTGTTTATGTGACGAATGCACAGGCCTTTTGGTGAGCCTTTGGTTCTGTTCTCCGATTCTCTCTCCCTCTAACTTGTTTTTCCAGTATGATTATGCCTAGGTATTGTTGCCTGAGTGTATACGACTCTGATGCGAAACACTAACGCAGTGATCAATGCTCGTAGAAATGCTCATACGAACATCGGAGATAGCGAGCATCCAGGTGGAATGAAAACTTACTGCTCTCCAGGCGGTAAATATGACAATTCTCAAGGAACGTTGCCGGCCAATTTCTGGAGTAATGTGGAATTCAAGACCGGCACCAGTACGCGGGGAGGGAGATACGCTCAGTGTTCGTTGATCTTTCCTTTGAATTTAAACGATCGGAACTAACTGCTCTCATAGTGACGGGATGCATCCGCCCTGAGACGCTGGATAGGTTGAATTCCAACGACGGCGGTGGACAGTACGACTCGAGTGGTGGTGCCGGAGGGCAGGGGAACCCAGCTGGTAGCAAATGCTTGGGGTATAACCACTATGTCGAACTCGTTGAGCCGGACGTCAAGCGGGCGTGCATCAAGTGCTGTGATGTCTTCGCTGATTGTCCGTTAGACAAAGGTCAGTAATTTCTGAGTGTTTGTTCGCCATTCCGAGGGCCTGATCATGAATGTGGTGCAGATACACAAGGGTGTCCCGCTGTGGTCCAGGGAAATTATTTCAACTGCTGGTAAACGAAGACAACGGATGAACAAACAACTGATCAGCGATATCGGACAAACTTTGGACCCTTCTGAACTGTTACGGACGATCTCCTGGACTCGTTAAAGACACTCTGTATATTACTTCTGTCGTTGTACAATTCTTCCGGGACAAATTATGGTCACGATGCTCTCCATGTACATTCAATTAATACTCTAGTATGAGATGAAGTTTCTGAGAACTACAACAGCGTCATTTGATATTTCAAGACTTCAGAGCTTCAACTTCAACGTTTTCAACATTTCAATCTTCAAGCCCAGGATAGCAGACCGATCAGTGGCTGTACAATTAGTCATCAAACTGGCTTCACGCTTTCCTCATTCCTGAGCGTCTGAACGTGAACTCTACACGACGCTCGATGGCGTTTTCAGGCCTCTTTGGCCAGCAACAAAATGCTACAGCCGGGGGAAGTCTATTTGGCCAGCAGCAGGCGCCAACGACCAACCTCTTTGGCTCAACGACCCAGGCACCTCCACTAATGTCCCAGCCAACTCAAACAACCGGAGCATTTGGTTCGACTGGGACGTTTGGAGGATCTCTCGCCAGCCAGCCAGGAAATGTACCATTTACGAAATCCACGAAATTCAATGACCTCCCCGAACAAGTCCGCAAAACGCTGGAATCAATAGAGTGTGTTACCGGATTGCATTGTCTACCCTTGCCACAGACAGTAAACGTCCTTTCAGTGCTCACATTCAAGGCCGCGTTCAAATTAGCAAGGAGCTACAACAGCGAAAGTTAGGTGAAGAACCGACGAAAGGTCAGGTGGCAATTAGGGATCTTCACAAGGTGAGTGTACAAACCTGGTTTCCATCTAGTCGTTAACCTGTATGATGAATGCAACAGGAGCTGGTTGATATCACCAACACCATTCGAAATGACGCCCATTTAACCCAAGATTTGAAAGACAAAGTCGAGCAATCCGTCCAAGACACAATCGTTACTACGCGTATCGTGGAAGGCTGGCGGAATCCTCAAAGTGGAAGCTCGTATTTGAAAGATCATGCAAGCTTCCCTCTAGAGTCAGTGGACCGGCTAGGTTCTTTGAAGTGAGGCACTGAACTCGACTCGAACAGGTTCTTTACCAGAATAACGGAGCAGATGGGCCAGAGGTTGGCATGGTATAAGACGACCATCGAGGTAAGCATTGGCACTTCTTCCTTTCACGAACAGGACTCATGGCGCCCCTGTAGCAAATCGAACGCAAACTATCATCATCGTCATCTCAAGGCCAGACACCGCAGGGGATTGTCACGACCTTGCAGACCCAGCACGCCACCTTCCTCGCTCTCGCAAGCAAGACCGCCGCCCTCGACGCAGAGGTTCAACGGATCAAAACCATCTATACCCAGCTATGGCGGTCGAAAACAGGGAGCGTGAGGGACCCTTTTACTGCGGGAGGTGGCGACGCTGGTATCGAGCTTGGGATGAGTTCTTTGAATCTCAGTGTACGGTGATATTCGTTGTAGTCTTTTTCTGTAGTTTGTGACAATAATTCCGAGTCTGATTCGATGCGGGCGTCTTGGACTTGTCCCATCATGGCGGTGCCGTCCCTGCCACAACAACCATGATGCACACCTTGGGCGCTGCTTCAGATGCTGCTTGTCAGCTCGCTACATCCATCCCTTCTTCTCTCCTCGTTCAGCCCTTATAAGAATGGCCTACCAGCAGCAGCAAATGATGAATGGGATGCAGCAACAACCTCAGCAGCAGCAGCAACATGATGTGGTCTCTGGGGAGCAATATAGATATGCGCTGGCCAATTTCGTGCGTTTCCAGTCGTTTAGAAAACGACTGGTCGTATTCATGTAGCACAATAGCGTATTGCCCACGAGAAAGTCGAGCAGCAGCGACAACAACTCGAGGAGCAAGAAAAGGTGGTTGCCCAACTGAAGGGCCGCATCTCACTCCTCGAGGGGAGCTCAGGGTCAATGATTCGAGGACATAATGGCAATAGCATTGATGACTTCTCTATCAAGGTGAGCGCAAAAGCCTTGCAGATTCTACTGAACTTTGCAAATTGAATGTCCTTCCTCTTGTTCGCCTTCATAGAACGCGGCCTCTCAGCTCGACAAGCTCATTAACCGCTGGGCCTCTGACATTGTCCGAGTCCCTCCCGCACCATCGACATCCATATGCGCTGCAATCCTTAACGACCTTGTACCCGGACTCGAAGTGGCCGAGGTGGATGTGACCCCTATGCAGCTGCAGTGTTACCTTCGACATGCCCTCTCCGAGAGTATCTCGGAAGGTATCATCAACTGTCTAATCGTCACTAACTCGATGGAAGCAAACGTCCAGCTGACTAGGGTGCACGAACATCTATTTGCACGTACGTATATCATTCGTTATCTTTCCAGCCATGAATAGGTGTTTACTCTGGGTTTCTACAGGAGACCCTACAGTGGCCTGTGTCTGGCGACGCCAAACCTTCAGCGCTGCAGTCGAATCATGCACCCCCGACATGTCCCTCTCTATCCTATACGAACAGCTTCCGGGGCTCATGAAGGTCCTCTCCGGAAAGATCCCAACCGCAGGTGGAGTCTCCATCCTCGATTCCGCATATGCATTCTCCCGGATGCTGCACGGTGCTGCTGCCTCTAGTGCCTCCACAGCAGACGCCTTCTACCGCGCCTTCGTACCCGAGCTAGGCAGCGCCCTGTATCCTCGGCAGATCGAGTTGGTGAAGAGGTGCTTGAAGAGCGAGAGAGGTGAGATCGATAGAGTTGGTGCGACGATCTTCCCGGGGCTCGTCAAGATATCAAAGGCACCTCCTGCACCCAATGGTGAGATAGGAGAGAAGAACCATATCGTCGTTCGTCGTGCCCAAGTCATCTGTGAATGTGCAATGGGAGGATCTTCCGTCCCGACAGAGTCAAGTTATCCAGCGCAAGGAGAGGCGGGAATCGAAGAGGGGAACAGCATGTATACCAATAACGGCATTTGAAGGGACCGTTGACGATGATACCACCATGTTATACCCTTTATCTGTCGCAGACGTTTGGCTTAGACACATCTATACGAGCTTGAAATGTCCAAATAAATCTATAAGGTCGCGGCGGGTCTTAATCTACTGAAGCAACAAAGTCAACGATTATACGACTAGCAGAGAACTGAGCGCCGCCTCAGTCTGGATAACATCCAACGCCTGCTGGACCTCCAACCGTCTCCGGGCAGCTTCCAGCCAATCATGCAGCAAGTCCTTTGCAGGGCCCTTGAGCTGGTTAAGCTCCCTAGCGGCGCTATCTAGATCCTTCTCATTCAGGTGGTATTCTGCCCGGGAAAGGACGCTCAGGACATCATCGCCCTCCACTAGACCCTGCTTCTTGAACCGCACACCCGACAAGACCTTGGAAGCCAAATACGAGAGAACGCCGGCGTTCTGGTCCGGGACCAAAGCGACTTCCGACACTTTGGGTGCAACCGAGGTCGTAAACCAAGAAGCGAGATCGGAGAAGGGCTCTACGCCGATGTCGGGTACGTCTGACGCCTCGAGGGTGTTCAAGGCAGCGCTGATGACCTCGTCTTCCTTGGCGGCAGCAACGTGTCTCAACACGCGTAGCTCGTCACGGAATGGCTGGCGTTGCGAGGTGGACAATGCTCGGCTGGTGAGGGCGCGTACGGCTGACCAGAGGGAGTGTACTCGAATATTCTCGTCGAGGTAGTTGGTGTTGTCCAAGGTTAGGCGTTCTAGGCGCTTGAGGTCTGCAGCAAGTTCGTCGAGTTTGGCGAGTCGGCCCCCGCGTTCTTGTTCAACGCGAACTTTGACTTCGCGAATCCAACGACGCTGGAGTTCGATACCCTGGGCAATGACTTCTTCCTTGAGACTAGAGAAGGCGTTAGTTCACAAGGGACGACACAAGGATGCTATGGATACTGCTTACCGCTCGTTGATCAACTCCGTCTGAGTCTTCAGCTCATGGTCCAACTTGGCTCGATAAGCCTCGAGGAACTTGACCCTCTCCTGCTCGAAGAACTTCCGGAAACCTTCCTCCTGACTGTCCAATTTATCCTGAGCCACCATCTCCAGTTCGAGCAACTTGAGGTTGTGCTCATGAACCTGTTCATCGAGCTTGGCTTCCAACACGGCGCGTTCCTCCTCCTTGACTTTTTCGATGCGCTCGACAAGTGAGGCAAGGTCGGATTTCGCAGTGTCAAGAATGTCAGTAGCCTGGGTAGCAGCGGAGGGGTTGGATTTGAGGAAGGAAGCGAGGTTGTCGATGGTACCTGCTAGATGGGTAATGATAGGTTCTTGAACGTCGAGAGAAGAGATAGCAGGGGCAACGAGGGGGAGGATAACTTCAGGCGGGGGTGCGGCAGGTGCTGCCCCTTCCTTGGACGAGTCTTCGGCCTTCTTCTTGGGTTTGGGAGGGGTTGGCCTGACATATCCTGGAGGGGGCTCGAATCCGAGAGGAAGTGGGGCGCTGTAGACGTTTTTCGATGGTTCCTCGACTTCTTCAACCACCACGACTACAACGGGGGCAGAGGCAGGGTCGGCGGCCTTTTCGACTTCACTAGGCAGGTGGCCAGCAATAGCAGCTTCTGCTTTCTTGATCAATAAGGCCAGTTCATCCTCCACCTTCTGCTCCGCCTCCTTCACCTTCTTCTCCACTTTCTCGACCGCCTTGGAAGCAACCTTGACATTCTCCTTGGCCTCCACCTTGACCTGCTTCACGACAGGGTCGACAATCTTTTCCAGCTTTTCCTTGCCGTCTTTGACTGCCTTGACCGTAGTTTCCGTGACCTCTTCCACCTTCTTCCCGAACGCACTGGCCTTTGCGTTCTCCAAGGCTTCCCGTGCACCGGGAGTCTTGTCAATCACGTTTGACGAGACTTTCTGGACCGTGATGACTGCGTTCTTGGAGGCCTCAATCACGTCTTCGACGGTCAGCTTGTCCCACTTGTGGGTCTCTGCATATTCTAGCATAGGTTGACCAAGGGGAACGCTGTCGGAGAAGAATTCATAGTAGGATGCGTTGTTGAAGGCGACGAAGGTGCTGCCGACGTAGAAGGTACCGGTCGCAGCGGTAGTGAGGAAGATAAGACGCCTAAGAACGTTCTTCTTTTTTACTGGCTGGACACTGGGGGTCGCTGCTGCTTCTGTCGCCAGACGCTGTAAATCATATGAGGCACGGGGTCAACGAGGTGCATTGCTGGCGGCTGGAAAACATACCCTGCGAGTGGCATTGAGGGTCGGAGGCCGTACAGTCTTCGAGGCAAGGCGCCTGGAGACGGGGGCAGCCCGACGATACATGGCTCGTCGACGTGCCTGGACGATGAGCGCACTTTTTGAGAGCAGCCAGCCAACCACCCCGATATCATCCGCCTACGTCCATCATTCTCGTGGGAACAAACTCGGCGCCTAGCGTGAGCGATGGACGAGCGATGGACTTCAAAAAATTTGTTCTTCAGTCCATCGTCTAATATTAGGTGAAATGGAGGCACTAGCAACATCTCACAAAAGATGTGGCTTCTCGGACGCGAATATTCGCCTGCAGGCTGCAACCGTTCTGCCTGCGGCTTAATTGCCCACGAGGAATGCGACGCTCTTGCTATTGTTAACTCCGTGAGATTGTGAGCCCGAGTGGCCTGCAATTGTGAGCGAGCATTCCGTTCCACTCTCGCCCCGGTAATTGATGGAGTACACTTTGACAGGTCAGAGTACTGGGCAGGAAGCCCGCAGCCTTATTGTAGGCCTAACGTTATCGAAATGCAGCTTCTCCCCCTGCAGCCGACGCCCTGCAAAAGCATCTCCAAAGCAATTCTCTAAAGTGAAGACTATATTCTTCGGTAAATTATATTGCGTGTCCTTTCAGAAGCTTCTCCTTGATTTTTCCAAATGTCAGCATCCCTTTGAGGTTGCTAAAGAGCGGCATTGCCTTTTTTTGCTCATTCGTTTGTGGAGAAGGAGGGATGACCAAATGGGGAAGGGAAGGGCACCCACAATAGGACTTTAACTTGTTGTTCTCTTCTTGACAACCTGCGTTCACTGATTGTATATAGGTCTCGACGCCATGGCCAACCTTCAGCATCCCCCTCCTCCTCATTCTCCTCATGGACGCCCTCTCTCCTCCTCAATACCGCAGGCTGTCTAGGCAAGGTCAGGTACCAGTGTCGCCAGCCTCTGAACTCCCACCCTACTCCCGCCGGCACACACTACACCAGCCCGTCCCTGCGGCTCGTCGCGAGCCCACCGAGCACGTATTTCAACTAACCGAGGGGAAAGGCAAACCATGGGTCACACTCAAGCTACACAGCAGCGCGAAATCGTCCAAGTCCCTACCAACCTTCTTTGAGAAGGAGAACATCAATGGGCAGCTTGAGCTCTCAGCTGAACGGGGCGATAACATCCAGGCCATTACTGCCATCGTAAGTCTGACGTACATAAAGAGTCTAACCTTGGGCCTAATGCCACAGCAGCTATCCGGCCGTATCATCTCTGGTGCTGGGTCCAACGATACCTTCACCTTCCTCAATCAAACACTTCCCATCTGGTCGAAGTCTCTTGATTGCCCCCGTGTCCCTTCTCCTTCAGAAGGCGCTTCGAGCACGAAGCTTCTTGGACACTGCGTCTGGCCTCTTTCCATCCCCATTCCTCGAAGCGTTGAGGTCCCAAGTGGGGGTGGCGACGTTCGATCCTACCGTCTCCCAGAGACTTTCCTCGAACGCTACACCAAAGTCAGCATTCAATACGATCTCTCGATCATCATCTCTCGAGGAGGTCTCCGGTCTGACAATATGTAAGTCTGAATTCGCTTTCAAAGTCGAATCAGTCAACTCAACCCCGGTGCAGAATCAAAACTGCCTTTGGTTACGTACCAAGTACACGGCCAGAGGCACCGTCAATCCTGCGTCAGCTTGTGTACCAGGAGAAACTACCACTCCCAGGCCCATCAACAGACCCAGAAGGCTGGAAAACATTGCGACCTGTCTCAGCCCGCGGATGCATGTTCAAGACTCGGCCTGTGGAGGCCCGGTGTACGGTACGTCCTACATTTAACACTCGTGTTACCTAAGTAGCTTATCCTCTCTTCCCAATGCTAGCTCTCCCTCTCGAGGCCCTTGTGCTACACACGAGGTAGCGTCTTGCCGTGCTTCGTGACAATTGAAGGACGCGAACCCGCCGTCCTCGATGTACTCTCTAACCCTGGCTCTGTCGTCGTCAAGCTCAGACGGAGAGTTCGATTCTACAACTCGGCGACCGCGACTCGAAAAGAAGTCTCGTGGAATGAATCTGTTGAAGATGTGGGGACAGCAGTCTGGTGGCAACCCGCAACCGACAGCCAGAACGACGCTTATACTCGTCACCTCGAAGGAGAAATTCACCTTGCTAAGGATCTGCGGCCAACATGCGAAATTGCTCATTTCAGCATTTCCGTAAGTCGCTCTGTTATTTTTCTTTTGTCTTGTTGGTCTTGAAGCTAACGTTATTACCAATTAGTATTTTGTCGTCTTGTGCCCATTCCAAGCTGCGAACTACTCCTCCGACAGCGCCGCGCTTCTCTCCGAGCCGGTAGAGATTGCCACAATGTACGCCAAGGGACCACGGCCTAATGCATACGCGCCTCCGGCCTATGATTCATCGTCGCGGCCAGGGGACGACCTATGCTTCAACAGCGGATCCTTCGCGCCTCACATGCGGTGACCCCATCAACCATAACTCGTTCCCCTTCGGCTACATTGTTACCTATCGCTCTCGAGTCACTTGCTTTCGACAGTCCTGCTATCGCACACACGTACACACTATACCAGCATACCACCAACTTCTTGGATATACCCCACGACTGTTAGGTCCTGTCCGGACAGGCTTGCTTCAACCACACTGATGCTAGTCATTACGTTTATCACGACCCCAACAACGCCAGCGACGATGTTCTTTTCTCTCTGTTTCTTTGTTCATTCCATCCAGTTACCATTTGTTCTTCAGGGCAAGATCAAACAACCAAACCAACAGCGCCTTTCCTTGTATCATTAGTTAGCAACCTTAGCCACCACCTTCGTTATAATGGGTTTCTTAGATCGAGCTAGTATCTCACTGTACACTTTGTATACCCCCCCCAAACACCACACATAGGTCCTATTCGAGGATCGCTACATTCATTTGTACTACCCCAATCATTTAATCGATATCGCGTACAATTATCTTCGCCTTGTGACCTTTGCCTTCAAGCCTTTCCTGCGTGTAATGTCCCCGGAGGTCAGCCAAAGTGAGGAGAGAAATCGAATGGATTTTAGAAACAAGGATAACTGTAAGCGCTCTGGCGCTACTATGATCAATCTACATCTGTAATTTACATACAATTCTTTTGTATAATATGTCCATGGGCTATGTGCACCCAGATCCAACCCGGTAAGAAAACAAGAAACATAGGTATTAGTTGTACACTCTGTAGTGTGTCGGACACTCGAGATGGGGGGGAGGTTTCGTGGAAGTCGTCATATCATCGTCGTCTACTCGAATTTGGGCGTCTCGAACAAGTCATCGTGGTCTACAGACAAAGCCGTTAGCAAATACGCCTTGACTAGCAAAAGCACAGTGTCCAGGCTCACCTTTACCATTAGCCAGGATATATTGCCGCTCTTTCTGAGCCTGGTGCCTGAGGTAGCTGCAAAGCTCGTGCGCGCTGACGGCGACCTTGGGGTTGACCTTTGCACCACCCGAAATAGCCGCAATCGCAACATCGAACCGCGAGGTATGGTTGCAGAGCATCATGTCGAACGGAGAGGTGGTAGTACCTTCCTCGTCGTATCTAAAGGGAAAGATATTGATGAGCTAGAGTCGACCCGAAACGGAACACGGTACGTACCCAGCAACGGTGACTCTGTCAAGGTTGGGCCTTCCCCATAGCAAGGACTTCAACTCCTTGGGGTATCCGTGGTAGTTGAAGTGAATGGCACGATCGTCGGTGAACAACGTTCTGAATGCTTCGTCCGTGAGCGAGTGAGGATGGCTGCCATTAGCGCTGAGGATCATAAGGTCGGTGATGTTCACGACCCTCACGCGAAGTTCGGGCACCAGTTTGCGCAGGAGAGCTGCGGCTGCGATGACCTCGAAAGTGACCTCCACACCGATGCCGACAAGGACACTAAGATTGTGAAACATATGTCAATAAAGGTGCAGAACGGGTTAGAAGTAAAGTACGTACACGTCGGGGTTGACACCTTCTTCGACACTGGCAAACTTCCAGACCGAGGCACCAGCAATGCAGTGCTAAAAGACAAACAATCAGGATGGGTCCGTCTAAGGAAGAACAAGAGAAAACGCACCTTCGCTGCCTCCTCAGCGCTCAACCAAACAGGTGTCGGCTGCTTGCTTCCCACCATCAGGTTCACGTAGTTGTTCGCCTTCAGACAATGCGAAACAGTCGACAAGAAGCAGTTCGCATCAGGGGGCAAATACACCCTCGCAAACTTGGGCTTCAAGTTCAACACGGCACCAATGAAAGCAGGATTCTGGTGACTGAAGCCGTTATGCTCCTGCCTCGTCCAAGTCGAAGTCTCGATGTAATTGAGGGAGCCGCAAGGTTGCCTCCACTTGGTCTCGCTTCCCATCTTGACGAATTTGCTGTACTGGACCATCATCGTTTGGACGATACCCAAGAACGCTTCGTAGCTGGGGAAGAGACCCGTCCGACCAGTGAGGGTGTACCCTTGCAACATTCCTTGGCAGGTGTGCTCGGAAAGAATCTCAATAACACGCCCGCCTTGGGCGCGGCAGGCAGGGTCCCATTGGAAGTTACGACCGGTTGCATCGAGAACGGCGTCCAGCTTGTTGGAAACCAATTCATCGGGGGAGAAGATACGGAAGGTCTTGGGGTTCCTAAAGAGGTCAACGTCAATGGATGCTCTGGCGCGGAGATGTAGGAAAGAGTACATACTCGACAACGACTTCCTTCAAGAAGCGTCCGACTGCTTTCATGCAGCTTTCTTGAGAGCCCTTCTCCACAGCATAGTCCATCCATTCCGGTGCCCGGATAGGTTTGTACCCAGCGTAAGATTCGACTCGTTGACCGAGCTTCTTCGCGTTGATTTCTGGAATGACGCTGAGTACCGGTTCGGTAGGGACGCCTTCCTTTGTGAATAATTCCTCCGGTTTGTAAGACTTGAGCCATTCTTGCAGAGAGGCGCGTTCGTCTTCCGAAGTTTTGGCGAGAGGAAGGGGGACTTGATGGGCGTGGAAAGACCCTTCAACGATCTCTCCATGGACGTATTTGGGCCCACCCAGACCCTTGGGCGTCCTCAGAACGAGCATTGGCCAGCGAGGCTTGCTGATAGGACTTCCAGATCGAGCGGCGGTCTGGATCTTCTTGATCTCAGCGAGTGCCCACTCCATTGAGGCTGCAAGATCATTGTCGAGGTTGGGCAAGTCCGAGACGATACGAACTTGGTATCCGTACCCGCTACATGTGGAGTCAGTATGTGATTTGGAGCTGGAACCAAAAGGTAAATGGGGACGCACGTAAAGAGGGCAGTAATCTCCTTGTCATCCATGACGCCATAGATGGTCCTCTCGGAAATCTTGAAACCGTTGACATGGACAATAGGCAAGACAGCGCCAGATTCAGCAGGATCGAGATACTTGATTGCATGCCAGGCCGTTGCAGTAGGACCAGTCTCTGCTTCACCGTCACCAACGACGCAGCAGACAACAAGGTCTGGGTTGTCCATTACGGCGCCAAAGGAGACGCTGAGAGCATAGCCAAGTTCACCACCTTCGTGGATGGCTCCAGGTGTTTCTGCGTTGATGTGACTGCAATGTGTCGTTAGAAAGTGTTGAGAGATGGTGGACCTCGATAGTGCTCACCTCGGGAATCCTCCAGGAGCACTGAACCTGGAAATGAGCCTTTGAAGCCCAGCAGCGTCCCGAGTAATCTCGGGGAGGAAGGTGCTCATAGAGTCCTCGAGCCATAGGCAAGAGAGGACAGCTGGTGCACCGTGTCCTGAGAGTCATAGGAGGTTAGAGAAAAGGGAACATGTCAGCAGTTTTGACAAGCATACCTGGACCAATGACATAGAGGGCATCCAATCCAGTCTTGCGGATGATACGGTTCAAGTGGGCGTAGATGAGAGTCAAGCCAGGGCACGTTCCCCAATGCCCGAGTAGCCGTGGTTTGATATCTTCGGCGGTGATATCACGCTCGACGAGGACATTGTCCTTCAAGAAGATCATAGCTAACGACGGTCGTTATTTCAGAGGATGGTTGAAGGCGTGGACAACGACATACCAGCAGCAATGTAGTCCGCAGCACGGCGGAAAGCCTGAACAGCATTGAGCTCCTCAGGAGAGAGATAGCCTTCGGTCTCGAGCTTGACAGAAAGCTGCAAGAGCTCGTCCGAGAGACTTGATGGATCAGGAGGAGGGTTCGGTTGTGAGATTATCTGTGCAGGCATGTTGACGAGTGTCTAAAGCCTTTGAGGTATGTAGGGTTGAGTTGTTTTGTTGGGGAGGCCATTGCGAGATAATGGACCCCTTAAATACTTTGGAGTGAGTGGGTCAGCACCAGCAGCGGGAAGACGCAAGCCACCAAGGCTTTGTTGAAGATAGAGGGTACTCCTTCCTTTCGGGGAATACATATTCTAGACGACCCTCAGTTAGGCAATAGGCCGGGCCAATAGGGCGTCTCGACAAAGCATGCACACGTTTGACACAGACCGCCATGGTCCAGACTCCAAGGCTGTCCAATCGCTCAAGCCTCACGTTGGCCTATCAACAGCCTACATTTCTACCGGTACCGTCTTGCCTGGGTCTTGGAGATTCTGGAGTATGACCAGGCCCTTGACCGGATACACACTCACGCAGCGCACAGCTGGAGACCTCATCTCGACTGACATCATCTATTTTTATTTTTCTCTCAAGCCTCAAGCCACTGACGCAGATAAGAAACCTCGGGCTCCAAACAAGGATGCACGAAATGACCTGTAGTCTCAATGGCCTCTAACCTCATCCTCGCTCTGAACTCTGGTTCTTCGTCTCTCAAGATCACCCTCTTCGCGCGGAGGGAGGATTCTCAAGACGACCACCGAGTCGACTTGCTACTCACCTCTTCTCTGTCCAACATTTCTGCACCTCCCGCCAAGTTCACTTTTCAAACCCATTCTGGTTCGAAACAAGTAAACAAAAGCGAGGAGGTAGACTCTGTCAATGACCATGCTACCGCGTTTGCGCACTTCCTAGACTGTTTAGAGAACGACGCTGGTTTGGACAGATCGCGAATCGTATATATCTGCCACCGAGTTGTTCACGGCGGAGATTATGCCGAGCCTGTCATTATTGACCAGGAGTCTTACGAAAAGATTGAACACCTCTCGGACCTCGCACCCTTGTGAGCACCCGCCTGACCTCCCCAGTGACTGTGATTTCTTCCAACTTCTGACATCTCATTTCCAGACATAACGGAGCAGCGCTATCTGTCATTCACGCATGCATAGAGAAGCTGCCCAGTACCAAATCTATCGCGTATTTCGATACGATCTTTCACAGGCCAATCCCCATTCACATCGCCAGCTGCGCGATTGACCAAAGCATTGCGGGTCCTAAAGGTCTCAAGAAATACGGATTCCATGGCCTGAGCTGTAAGTTTCCCCTCACTTCCTCAAGAGGCCAACTAGAGGTTCTAACAATGATACTGAAATTATCAAGATGCTTTTGTTCTTCGGGCAGTATCCAATTTTTTGAAACAGGCCCCCGAAAACCTTAATCTCATCGTGCTCCATCTTGGTTCGGGCGCCTCTGCCTGCGCGATCAAACACGGTCGTTCTCTGGACACTTCAATGGGTTTGACACCTCTCAACGGCTTACCCGGAGCAACACGTTCCGGAGCCATCGACCCGAGCTTGATCTTCCACTACACAAATCGCGCAGGACGTATCACCCACGATCCTAGCTTCGCAGCTCACGTTGGCGTAACGGAGGTGAGGCTGTCTCCCTACCTTCCCCCTGTCATTTTCCCCTCTCCCCCTAACATAGACTTTTTTCTGGTAGGCCGAAGACATCCTCAACCGCAAATCAGGTTGGAAATCCCTCACAGGAACAACCGACTTTGGCGAAATATCCAAAAACGCCGAACTAGACAACCCAGACCCATCCATCGCCTCCCGCAACCCGAACCGGCTCGCCTTTGACTTGTTCCTCGACAGGATTCTCAACTATGTTGGCTCCTACCACCTCAAACTCCAAGGAGAGGTCGACGCCTTGGTGTTTGCAGGTGGCATTGGGGAGCGGAGTACAGAGCTGAGGCAGATGGTTGCTGACAAAGTTCAGTGCCTTGGGTACGAATCGTTGGATGCAGAGTCGAATGCGAATGTGGCAAAATCGAGGGAAGATGTGGTCCAAATATCCACTGGTGGGACACACGTTGATGTAGATGGTGAGGCGAGGAAGAAGAGGATCCTCGTTTGTCATACCGACGAGCAGGTAGGATTTTTGCTATCGCTTCCTGTGGAATATGTGAGCTCATGATCCATCCGTACAGTTTGAAATGGCGAATAACTGTGCTCTGAACGAGAGCCGGTGGTAAATTGAACGAATTATGACCATCCCACTCACCTTATACCCTACATACCAGCTCTTAAAGCTTAATCGATAACCAGGCAACGAGTATCAATTCTGAAGGAAGGATTCCATATACAATGCAAATTCCGAATTATTACAATCGAGTGTAACATTAGGATAGGAAGTTAACGAAGATAGCGACGACGATGACGAATTATAAATACCAAATACATGTACAAAAAATTTCCTGGACAATGAACATGCGACCAAAATGACTGACACCGATAAATCGAAAATATGCTGAGCAGAAGAAGGGAGGGGAGAGTGAAAAGGATAGGGGAGTATTGGGCTCAATGACCATGGTCATTTCCGTAACAGTCGTTCATGCAATTCAGCACCCTTCTGCTTCGCTTTCAGGTACTCGATGCGTTGGGTATACCGCGTAATCACTTCATTTCTCCGCTCCTGGATTTCATGGAGCTCTGATAGTTGATCGGTTCCACCTTCGAGATCTTCTTCCAGTTCTATGACTTCATCGTCTTCACCATAAGGCAGTTGCGTGACGGTGTGAAGGGGAAGGTGTGCAGTAGAGCTCGGCGAAACACCGAGACGACTTGCAGATAAGAGTGAGGATGTTCCACGAGAAGAAACGGACGAAACCGAACTTTTCCTCTGCAGGCCGGATGATGGTATACGGAAATGGGAGGACAGAGGACTACTTGGCGGGAGTTGCTGCTGCTGACTCAAATGGCTAATGGATTTCGACTGCGAAAGGCTCGTCTTGTCAGAGCGAGCGGAATAGACAGATTGACCATCAGCAACGACTGATTCTAGAGGACGGTGGTATCGATGAGCTCGCGTTCGAGAGTCGAATGCAGGGGTGGAGGGAGAGGGTATCATCCGGTGTTCCCGCCATTCGCGGCCTTCCAACAGGACGTCCACACTGTCCGGAGTGGTGGCGGGGAGTCGACGCGCTGTACGCTTCTTTATTCTCCGTACCGCAGTTTGCTCTAGATTATTGAAGGCATCCACTAGACCGTAAAGTTCGTTCTCGAGTGCGAGGATGGCCTCCCGGATATCTTGACTCGAAACTAGAGAACGGTCGTCGAATGCGGTGTTCGCGGTGTTGTTCACTTGGGTCTGTGAAGGAATTCGCCGGGGAGCCTTCGGAGCTAGATGCGAGGAGCGGGGGAGAGTGCGAGCGGGAGTCTGGGGAGAAATAGGTGATCGCATGTTTGGATGGGACTGGGAGGGGGTGATCCGTAATGGGGGAGGCTCGCTAGGCTTGCGGTGGAACAAGCGTGGTATTAGGCCGCGTCTGGGACTACTAGGGCTATTCTCACCCGATGCCGGAGCAACAGGACTGGGGGGAAGTGTATTTTCTGAACGAAGCACAGCAGGAGAGTGTTTCCCAGTAGCGCGCCGAAAGATATTTGTGACTGACAGCTTCAGCGGCTGTTCGTCCCTCGTTTGCTCCTTGGAGGATTTACCCCTAGAGCCTGGCGATTTGGATGTGAGGCCTGTGCGGGGAAAAGTTCACGAGGAAGAACGGGTCATTCGGGAGAGAGAAAAACATACCATGGCGGGTGGGTACAGTTGGCACAATTGGTCTCTCGATGGGCACCGGAGAGGGATTCGCGTGATGCTCAAACGCGCTCTGCCTCAGTAGACGGTATTCATCGTCGCTAGAGGGGAGATGGTGTCAGTGACAAGACCGTACCCGGCCACACTGGCAATTACGACACCTGGAGCATTTGACACGTACCTAAGCAGGCCATCCGAGTTTGCCTGGGCTAGTTCGTTCAGACGCTGAGCAAGGCTCATGGCTCAAAACATAAAGTGTGGAGAAGCAGGAATAATGAGGCAGTGTCGTGTCGTCAAGTCGTGGTCGTATTATGTCGTGGGCAGATCTGAGGGACTTCAGAAGCTGTTTCATGAGAGAGCAAGAACCTTTGCCCAAGAAAGGGGAGACATTTATCGTCCGTTTTGCAGCAAGCGGAGAACGACTAGCCCAAAGACAGCCCGAATGATGTCCCCGAATGGGCATAATGACCCGTGGGAATGACATACTCGTTTAAGCCACGCGTCATGATCGCATAAAGCGTCAAGTCGGGCCATTCAGACTTCTGTCTCTCACCACCATGGCCTCAAAGCAAGGCTCCCCCAAGAACGCCGTCCTCAACCCCGTAACGACCAAGTATGACTTCTTTGGTCCTCCAGGAGCTTTCTTGATCTCTACCACCGTCCCCCCCATTATTTACGCACTCTACTTCGGATGCTCTGAAGCAAACGGCGGATGCCCACCACGCATGGCATTGAGCACACTCCAGGACCGCGTTTTCTCTGCTTTGCAGGACCCAAGCTGGTGGAAGAGTCTCTGGGACACAGAAGCCACCTTGATGTATCTCGGATTCTACGCGTTTTGCGTTCTTGCATGGGCAATCCTCCCTGGTGATTGGGTCGACGGCACCGTTCTTCGTACAGGAGGAACTATCAAATACAAGATCAACGGTGAGTTCCTTTGACAAAGAATGACCTCGTCTACTCACCGTTCTTCAGCATTCTCAACGTACCTGCTCACCATGGGCATTGTTACCGGACTCATCTACCGCGACGGCCCCCAGTCTTTCACCTTTATCTACGAGAAATGGGTCGGCTTCGTCACAGCTGCAGTTCTCATGTCCATCTTCCAAGCGAACTTGTGCTACCTTGCTTCCTTCCGCCCTGGAGCAATTTTGGCCCTAGGAGGTAACTCTGGCAACATCATTTACGATGTGAGTATTTTAATTCTGGCACCATTCTGCTGCATCGACCAATATTTTTCTTTTTCTTTTTTACAGTGGTATATTGGCCGCGAGCTGAACCCCGCCATTGGTTCATTTGACCTCAAGACGTTCAACGAAATCAGACCGGGTCTCATCCTCTGGGCTTTGTTGGACATCAGCATGTTGTGCGAGCAGGCCGTCAGGCGTGGAAGGTTCGCAAATGCCACTGACTCGATGTGGGTCGTGTTTACTTTCCATATGTGGTACATTGTCGATTGTCTCTACAATGAGGTGAGTTCCATCGGTGACCTCGTCTAAATTATTTACGAAAGGACCTGATCTATCGTTTATAATTTTCTTTACAGCCCGGCATCTTCACGATGATGGATATCACCACCGACGGTTTCGGATTCATGCTATCGGTTGGTGATCTTGCTTGGGTGCCGTTCACGTACTCCTTGCAAGCCCGCTACCTTGCCTTCAACCATCTCGAATTGGGTCTTTATGGAACTGCTGGCGTTGTCGCTGTCAAAGTGCTTGGCTACTATATCTTCCACGAGGCTAACAGCGAGAAAAATAATTTCAGGAATGGCTCCAACCCCAAAAGTGCGTTTTGTCTCGATTTCTGTCCGTCGTACGATATTTTACCACCTCATTTTACCTAGATCTCAAGACCATGGATACCAAACGCGGCACCAAGCTCTTGATCTCCGGATGGTGGGGTCTCTGCCAACATCCCAACTACCTGTGCGTTCCGTTGCACCGCCCTTCTTCCCGGTTTACCGATGTGTTCTGACAAAAACTTTGAATTAGCGGCGACCTCCTTATGGCTCTTTCCTGGAGTCTTGCCACCGGCTTCGACACTCCCATCACCTATTTCTACCCAGCGTACTTCACCGTCCTCCTCATCCACAGGCAGATGCGCGACGATGAAGCTTGCGAAGCCAAGTGAGAATTCGTGAACCTTTTTTCTCGCTGCCTTTTCGACGCTAACCTCTTCTTTCACAGATACGGAGAAGACTGGAAGAGATACAAGAAGCTTGTTCCTTACAAGATTTTCCCCTACATCTATTGAACGGGGTTTGTCATGCGTAATCTTATTGGTTGTATCATGATCTTAATGTTAATCTTGCTACGAGACTGATATCGTTCCATTTTGATTGACAAATCCGACTTTTAATCGTTTCGTTTGAGTGTCGCACCATATTCTTCTGATGCAGTGAAGCAAAGACCTGAAAACGGCAGATTCGCAGTCGTTCCAAAAACACTCGGCAATCCGGGCGCCGGGCGGGCCAGAACGCGTAATCGCAGAACCTAATACGAATTCGAAAATCATACATCTAAGCGACCTAAGCGCTCGTTGAGAAGAAAAAATACAGGATCCGTCTACTTATAGCTACACAAAAGGTAGAAATATTCCTTTGCTCGAGATCATCGTNGAGATCGGCCCGCGCCCAATGAAAGGTTCNAAAATCTAAATAATGGTCTAGTGGAACTTGCTGATAGCTTCAAGATATGCCTTNCCAGAGGCACTNNGGCAGACGTCCATTTAGCGACCNATGCNNAAGCNATNAAATAGNGNG